>APFE030109705.1:39551-66649 GCA_000404065.3 Pinus taeda | reverse complement strand
TTGGACGCGATGGTTTTCGGTCCATGGTATTGGATGCTTCGGCATGTATAAATATGTATTGTAACATTGAAAGGAACATAATGAAAAATCAAGCTGGTAGTCTCGGTTTTGAGATCCAGTGGGAAATCTCTGTGTATATGTGTTTTATGTGTTATGCTCTCGCATTTTTATTTTTCCTGTGATTTAGAATTCATATGCAGGTAATTTCTGTACGGGGTTAAAACCTACATTGTTATGTCGGCTCTGATTATATTATGACCCCTTAGACTCCTATATATAGATAGAAGGTCAGGTCATTTGTATCATCCAAGAATTGTTCATTTGTGTAGTGTAATGGAGGTTGCCCCCTCGAAGAGACTTATTTCTAAGGTGTCGATCTATATTTTCTATCTTTTTGTGAGTTGGTTTCATAACATTTAGTATCGGAGCTTTGGATTCTAGGGTTTCGCTGCTCCAAACGGGTCATCATGGTATTTTTGCTATAGCTCTTTTTTTGCGACGTTTCAGAAGCTAAAAAAATATCCATTTGAGAAGGAATCAGTTTGAATCTCAGGTCCTAATTTTATCTCTTGGATCGCTATATTTTCGGAGATATGATCTGAGGAAGTTAGGGTTTTTGTAAGCTCCAGAATTTCATCTCAAATAGGTCATCATGGAATTTTCACCATAATATTTTTTCTACGAAGGTTCAGATTTTGGAATTAAAACCCATTTGAGCCGAGGTCTTAGTGAAGCTCAAGTCTGAATCTCAGATCTTGTCTCACTATATGTTCGGAGATATAATGTGAGGAATTTAGGGTTTTTGCAGACTCCCGAATTACATTTTAAATAGTGATCTTGGGAAAATCATCATAACTTTCTCTATGAGCAACAAATTGGAATTTTGTAAGAAGTTACAGAAAGAGGACAAACTGTAGTATTCTTTGTATATTTTTTAGATCTGAAAGTTGAAACAGTGACACATGGAACGTCGTACAAGTTTTCTCTACAGAAACATTATATAATCAGGACATCTTGGGAGATTGGGCATAACTCTTCTTGGAGAATCAAATTCTAATCAAACTTGCGAGGTTAGAAAGAGGACTCACAGGGCGACTATAGGAGATAATTTCAGAACTTGGAGATCAAAAAGTACAGAGTTACAGTCGTTTCAAGATCAAGCTCCTAAAATCAAGAAAAGTCGAAATGAGGAAGTTTGATGGAAAAGATTTGGTAAATTGGATACTACAAATGGAACAATCTTTTGAGCTACATGAAGTGCAACTATTACAAAAGGTACGTATTGCATCTTCATATTTAGAACCAGATCAATTTTTATGGTATAAAGGGCTTTATTCTCGTAAACCACTTGTTTTGTGGTAAATTTTCATGGAGGAAATGATAGCACATTATGAGGATACAAAGAGAAACTCCTTCCTTAGACAATTGATAAAACTCAAACAAAAGTGTTCAATGGCAGAGCACATTGAGGACTTTCAAAATTGAATATAAGGGAAAATGATATTCCAGAGAAGTAGAGGATTGATATCTCCATAGGGACTTTAAAGGATAACATTCAACATGAGATTTGTCTTTGGGAAACTGATTCATTGGAGAATGCATTCAGGTTGGAAAGAAAAGTGGAAAGCAAAATTATGGAAAGAAGGAAGTCTACCCCTCACATCTATAAATATGGAAGTGTTTTTTATCCTAGCCTTCCAGAACCTACAAGGTTGACACCAAAAAAATTGGAAGAAAAAAGAGCAAAAGGGATTTGTTACAATTATGATAACCAATACATTAGAGGTCATAAGTGTGCTAATAAGAAATTATTTACATTGATTGTGAAGAGGAGGAAGAAAAGGATCACGAAACGTCAAAAGAAGAGGTTATACACTAGGAACCAACCCCAAAGAAAGAAGAAATGAATCTAACCATATCTTGTAATGCATTGGCAAGAATTACCACTCCTCAAAATCTCAAGATAGAAGGACATATCAAGAAGAAAGAGGTTCAAGAAGTGAAAGATCACATCAAGAAAGAAGAAATGAATCTGACCATATCTTGTAATGCATTGGCTAGAATTACCACTCCTAAAATATCAAGGTAGAAGGACATATCAAGAAGAAAAATGTTCAAGAAGTGAAACATCACATCGAGCATCAAGAAATGAATCCGACCATATCTTCTAATGCATTGGAAGAATAGAAAAAATGGGTCACAAATATGTTGGGTTATGACTTTGAAATCATCTACGAAAAAGCGAAGCAAAATGTTGTTGCAGATGCACTCTTAAGAAAGGATGAGGATATGGAAGCATTGCTTTGTGCTATTTCTATTATCCAACCAAATTTGATAAACAAAGCAAAGGATGAATGGAAGAATGGCGAAGCGGGGTGGGAACTCATTCAAAAGTTGTCGAAGATCCTAGTCCCAACAATATTGCCAGAATTTGACAAGGAAGGAAAAATAATATTGGAACTTGAAGCATTCACAGAACCAAGAAATCGACAGCTATGAAATCAATCAATTTCAGAGTATCTCATCAACTGGAAGAACTTACCTGCTGAAGATTCCACATGGAAGGATGATAATTTTATACAAAAGCATCCAGAACTACTCAAGCATTGAGGACAACACATTTTGAAGGAGAGGGGCATGTTAGGTCCCTATACTACTAGTGTAACCCCTTATTGTTATTAGTACAACCCCATTATTATATTGTTGTGCCCATGTAGTCCCCATATTGTTATTATTATGTCCCATAGAAGCCCACTATTATTATTATTGTGCCCCTACATTATTATTGTTATGTGAGATCTAATTATATTATGACCCCTTTATTGAAAAGTGTGCAACAAGAAATGCTAAATTTAGGAAGTGATAAAAATAGAACTGCTAAAAATAGCACTTCTAAAAATAGCAATTTGGCCAATGAGCATTTTGGCCACCTTGGGTGAGAGGTGAAACTGCTAATAATAGCATCTTATAAAAATAGCATTTGTGGGTCCCTTCCTATTTATAGCAGTCCCTAGTCTATCAATAGGAAGTAAATTCAAATTTTGCCTTACCAGCAGTTTGGAATATTAATTAACTAATTCTCCATGAGTTAATTAGTTAAGAAAAAGCAAACTTGAAGTCTTTGTGAGAACATGCAATTATTTCTCCACTAATTGGGGAATGTGTCCTTGATTTGCTCCACTGATTGAGGAATTAAGGATGAGTTCTATAATGGGAGGATCAATTGACTTAGTTTAACTTAGTCAAGTCCAGTTAGATTAATTTAACAAGTTGTTAAATTAATGAGATATAGTTTGTTGATGCTTGCATGCATGTGACAACTGGTATTTTTAGATAATTGAGTATTCACTCATGGATAACTGAGTATTCACTCATGGATAACTGATGCATGTCAGTTCAGACAAAGACCTAGTTTAGATCAGAGAAGAAACAGTGTACTATTAGTTGGATGAATATTTTTCCTATAAAGGAAGCTCATCCATGAGGAGGATTTATCTCCTTCAGGTTTGTGTAGTTAGATCAGAGGTTAGTGAGTGTATGAAGAGGCCAATTCACACAGGTGGCAGCACTGGACCCCAAGGAAAATTGCACAAGGAAATAGGAGGCTTGGAGGGCAAATGAGAAGGTTAGTGAGAAGCCTTTGACTATCTATGAGCAGTAGAGGGATTGAACTGAGAGCTGGATAGCTTCCAAGCTAAGGCTTGTGTAATCCGAACTATATTTCCACTTGTATGATAATACAGAGATGGGGTTTTAGGCAGGTGCTTTCCCTGGGGAAATTATTCTGTGTTATGCGTGATTGATTCCTTCTTATCAGTTATATGTGTTCTTATTGATGTTTCTCATGGTTTATTAAGCTTCCGCTAAATTGTTTGTAGAAGTAGATCAAGTGTTTTGCTTTAGTACATTGCATTACCAGGTTGATCTACATGTGGAAAATTTCTACATGGTATCAGAGCTAGTTGATTTGTAGAAAAAGTTCTACATGGTATCAAAGCTAGCTGATTTGTAGGAAAAATTCTACAAAATTCTGCATGGTATCGGAGCATAGGTGATCAAGGAAAAAAATATACTAAAGGAGATTTCAAAGTTTTGAGTTTTGGGCCGAGAGTTTGTAGAGCAGATCTGAAAATTTATGTACAAAATTTTTAGAAACAAATAGCATATTTGGATTCTTTGCAGAAAAATAACCAAAATAATAAAAAAATAAAAATCAGCTGAATCGGAGTTCGGATGAGGGAGATATCGTTGATTTAAAATCAACTCTTTTTCTAGAAAATTTCATGACGGTGGGAAAGTGGAAATAGATTGGTGTGTTAGCCAAGAACCTGTATGTAGTTGAGGTACAAGATGCATGCAAATCTTTGAGGAGCAAGGCAAAGGTTAGATACTTGTGCAGTTAGATCAGACATTAGTGAGTGTGTGAAGAGGCCAATTCACACAAGTGGTAGCACTGGACCCGAAGGAAAATTGCACAAGGAAATAGGAGGCTTGGAGGGCAGAGGAGAAGGTTTGTGAGAAGCCTTTGACTATCTATGAGCAGCAGAGGGATTGTACTGAGAGCTGGATAGCTTCTAAGCTAAGGATTTGTGTATTCCAGACTATATTTCCACTTGTATGATAATATAGAGATGGGGTTTTAGGCAAGTGGTTTCCCCGGGTAAATTCTTCTGTGTTATGTGTGATTGATTCCTTCTTATCAGTTATATGTGTTCTTATTGATGTTGCTCATGGTTTATTAAGTTTCCTCTAAATTGTTTGTAGAAGTAGATCAAGTGTTTTGCTTTAGTACATTGCATTACCAGGTTGATCTACATGTGGGAAATTTCTACATGGTATCATAGCTAGCCGATTTGTAGAAAAAGTTCTACATGGTATCAAAGCTAGTTGATTTGTAGGAAAAATTCTACAAAATTCTACACCCTTAGACTCCTATATATAGAAAGGAGGTCTTGTCATTTGTATCATCCAAGAATTGTTCATTTGTGTAGTGTAAAGGAGGTTTCCCCCTCGAAAAGGCTTATTTCTAAGGCATTGATCTATCTTTTCTATCCTTTTGTGAGTTGGTTTAATAATAGTTTCTATATATCAATAAGGTTTCTTCATTAGTTAAAAAATAATTTTCTTATATTTATGTTATGATATCTAAAATTTTCCCTTGATTTTAACATATTCCTCATCAAAATCTATAATTTTCTTCACTTTTCTTGTCAAATTTGTTTTCCAACTACTTGAAAAAGTAACAAAAGTCTGATTTAACTTCGTGCTAAGAGCATATGCCATTTTAGTTTCTTTTTCCCTAATGTGTTTTATTTTGAAATCAAACTTACTAATAAATTCCAACCACCAGCCTTTCCTAGGATTTAAGATTGGTTGTTCAAAGAGATATTTAAGGTGGAGCATTTTAGTTTCTAGTTGAAATCTCCTACCAATAAGCTAATGCTTCCACATTTATGAGGCATGAATAATCTCCACCAACTCTAAATCATGAGTTGAACAATTTTTCTCATGATGATTAAGTTTTCAAGATTCATATATTACTACATTATCTTTTGTCATCGATACCCAACCCAATCCTTCTTTACATGCATTAGTATAGACTACAAAAATTGTCTTGATATTTCTGATTCCAGTCAAATTTAGTTCCCTTCTTCTGTAAGGGAGTGATTGGATAGGATGATATAAAAACCCCTTTATGAACCTTGTATAATAAACCATGATCCCCATGAATGATCTTATGTCATCCACATCCTTAGGCACTGACCATTCCATAATGGCCTAGATCTTCTTTGGATCCACTACAATTCCCTCTTTAGATATAACATGGACAAAGTAATGGGATTGACTAAACTTGGAATACACACAAAAATTTCCAAGTGTTTGGAAAACTGTTTGCAAACATTGATCATGTTCCTTTTTGTTCTTTGAATAGATTAGGATGTCATCTATAAACACAATGAAAACATTAACTAGATATGGGCTGAGTACAATATTAATCATACATGTAAAAGTGGTTGGTGCATTCGTGAGTTCAAAATGAAGTACGATGAACTCATAATTCCAACAGCTTATCCTGAAAGTTATCTTATGAATATCTTCATCTTTGATTTTGATCTGATGATAACTAAATCTTAAGTCAATATTTGAAAATAAGTGGCTCCCTTGACTTGATCAAACAAGTCATCAATTCAAGGAAATGGATACCTATTCTTTACTTTCATCTTGTTTAGCTATAAATAATCTATACAAAGTCTAAAGGTACCATCCTTCTTTACAAATAAGACTGGTACACCCCAAGATGACACGCTTGGAATGATATATTTTTTGTTAAAAACTCTGTAATTGTGTTTTCAGTTCCATCAATTCTGGAACACTCATTTTGTCTGGAGCTTTAGATGTTGGGAGTGCTCTAAGGATAAGGTGTATAGTAAAATCTATTTCCCTTTGTGGAGGAAGTACAAGTATTTTCTCACAAAAAATGTCGTTATACCTTTCTAGGATAGGCCAATATTTTATAGAAGTTTTCTAGTTATCTTTATAATGGTCTTCAATCTGAATTTAAAACAATTTATACCCCTTTTGAGCATATTCCTCTAATTGTAAGGCATATGTTTTCCGTATCGAAATGGCCCTTAGTAACCCTTTTACTATACGTGTTACCCCTTCATCATTGTGTTAGGTCCCTATAATAATAGTGATGGCCCCATTACTATTGTAGTTGTATCCCTTATTAATATTGTTGTGCCCCTATTGTCCCCATATTGTTATTACTGTGCCCCATAGAATCCCTCTATTGTTATTTTTGTGCCTTTATATTATTATTGTTAGGTTTGGCTTGGATATATTGTGACCCCTTAGACTCCTATATATAGAAAGGAGGTTTTTTCATTTGTATCATCTAAGAATTGTTCATTTGTGTAATGTAAAGGAGGTTTCCCCCTCAAAGAGGTTGAATTCTAAGGTGTTCAACTACCTTTTCTATTTTTTTGTAAGCTGGTTTCATAACATTTAGTTTCAGAGCTTATTATCTTTCTCGGTTTTCCTAAAATACCCCTTAATTCAACTTCCTTTCCTTTGGCATAAAATTTCATGAAATGTTCTTGAAAGTTAAAAGCTATTGTACCCAAGGATTGTAGTCATTGGACTCCTAGTACAACATCAACACCTCCCATTGGAATGGAAAGCATTTTTCCAAATAGTTCAAGACTACCATATGTTGTTTAGGAAAAACCATGCCAATAAGGATATCATATGATCCTAAAGGTAGAATATTAAGGTTCATCTTATTCATTGTTGTATTTTGATTCAAAGGATTATCTGAAAATTTCTCCACATATGATTGTCATTACAACCCCAACATTTAATTGACGACCTTGTAGATTCATCAAATTTTTGGTTCCCTGTTCCTATTATCTACCCAAGTCTGTAATTTATATTTCTTTGTTGATTCACATTCCTACTATAACTTCCCCCCCCCGCAACTCCCCCCACAAAACACTTTTATAAGTATTGGAAAACATATGTTTCTTAAATAATTTCTTTATATCATTATATTTTTCATTCTTCATGGCCAACCAATTCCTAGATGTATTAATTTTATGCTTATTATGAATGTAGCATAGTTTTTCTTTTCCTATTGATTTGTCCATTGTTTTCTTATTATCAAATTCAAGTTCTCTCTTTATAGGAAAATGGTAAGCAACTGATAAACCTTTGAGGTTTTTCCTTCTTTTCCTTGAGATATGGCACATACCACAACAAGCTCATAAATTTACTCACAAATTCATTCATTGTTAATTGACCCAGTCTTAATTCATGGAATTCCCTAACTTTCTCAGCACAATACCTTTCTAGTAAGTACATTTTCTTGAATTCCTTACTGAATAGTTTCCAGGTCATGTTTTTGCCTCTAGTTTTTTTTATCACTTTGATTTCTTTGCACCACAAAGATAATTTTCTAGTAAACTAATATGTAGCTGATTTGTCTTTCAAGTTACTATGGTAATTATAGACTTCAAAATATTTCTAAATGTTTAGAAGCCAAGCCTCAACCCCTTTCTCAGTTTTCCCAGTGAAATTCAAAGGTCCAATTTTTTTTAAATTGACCCTGTAATTAGGGTTCAATTATTTTTTTCTTAGACACAAAAGTGATTCTCCCTAAATTTTGTTTTCCAAGTAAACATTAAATTGGGTGATTGATTTTGTAAACAATTTTCATACCAAGGGTTTCGGGGGTGGGGTGGGTGGTTGGGTTGAATTAGTATTAAGGATAATTTTAACTTTTAATGCCAATTATTACTTTCACATTCAAACATGGTAATCATTATGTGTGCAATCACCATCATATCATATGCAAAAAATTAAAATCATATCACATGTACATACACACCAAAATCATGAGAAGTAAGCACATAGAATACAAAGGATTTAATATGGACACCCAACAGGAAAAAACCACCAATCTTTGTTTCATGATGTAAATATTAGTTCTTATTCTATTATATCAATTTTTTTGTGAGACACCACTCGCAAGAAGCTCCAAATCCCTTATATTTCTTGCTAGCACCTACTAGCAAGAAGCCCCAACTCTCTTCTTTCTAGATACTTGATCAACTTACTATGAAGCATCAATTTCATGGACTAATGAAAGAACCCACCCGCAAGAGGATCCAACCTCCAAGCTCTCCTCAAAAACCTACTATATGGATGCATCAAATCCCTATTTTTTAGGCTCCAACCCACACTTAATAAGGAAACATATCCTCACTGTAATGGAAACAACTTGGCTTGATTTCAGCTCTGTGCTCTTTGATCCTTTGCCCAATGAATTGACATTCACTCTTATTCTTTTCTCACCACCAATTTTCGTTGCTCTATCCTCAACTCATTTTCTATGTGTTCTCCTTAGCAACCTTTGCTCCACTCAGCCCATGCATCACTCCATATTATGCTTGTTTTACTCATTCTGTAGCACCACACATTTAGCTCTCAACCCATATGCATTCAACATTCTCTCTCATGGCCCCTTGCTCTTGCACTCGCACTCTTGTCCTTATAAAGTAACATAGGAACTCTTGACCTTTCAAAGCAATGTACATGCACCCAAATCTCTCTACACAACTCTCAATAGCCATGCTTTCCCCATAGTCTAAATTTACGTTCGTGAGTTTTGGTCGTCTGCAACACAAGGAACAATGATGTATCTACTCTCATTAAAACATTATCCCAAGCGTACTCCAACATGGCTTCCCATTTTTCTGACACATTCTATTCTCAACCATTGCAACTAAATTAATGTAGATAATTTTCCTTGGAGTGTTTTCCCATGCTGAGAAATAAATCCCAATCATACCTTCACCCTCAATGAGTTACTCCATTAAATTCAATGTACACAAACAACATGGTTCTCCATTATTTCTCTTTAATACCTGATATATGAACACTTTGATTAGGGATGATTCTCAGGGCTCAAAATGTACTCCAACATGGATTCTTTGAGGTTGGCCAACTCTTTAACATCAATGCTCTTTTCCATTGAGTTATTTGTGGTGCGAGGAACACATAAGTATGACTCATTTTGAAAATCTAAGCACCATTATTGAGCTCTACAAATCGTATTCCTCTTCATCTCATTTCTTTGGTCTCAAAAATATTCCTTAGTGTCAATTTAGCCATTGATACCATTTTTTTCAATTATAGTCCCCAACCCATTCAATGCCTACATAGTCGTATTATGGAAATCAACCAATTTTGGCAAAACTTCCAAATATGGAATGACCCTGCCAAGTACGCTTTTGACTTATTCAAGTCTTTAATCTAGTGCCCACAGTATCTCAAGCTAGACCCTCAACTCTTAAATAGATTCCAACATGTTCATGTTCACAAGCACTAAGCCCTTAGCCCACATTATTTTATTATTATAATAAGCCTATAGGCCCTTGGCCACATAAGACACAAACAAATTGCAAAACTGGCTCCTAGGTCCCCATTTTCACTATATCTTTGAGGGATTTAGACAACATGCACTAACATTCCACTCCCATGGTCACACCACGCACATAAAACCAAGTCCATAGAATTACCTTAGCCACTGACAAAAATCAATTGTGCTCCTTCATTTTGCTCTGAGGTAATAATTTTGGGCTTACATGTGTAGGTGGGAGCACTTCCAACAACACACCAATCTAAATTCTTCCAAGAATATGTGGCCTTGCCACCTTGCAACCGAATCCTATCTTGTTCATGCCACAGTGTCACGTAGCTCCGTCAACAATTTCTTTTTCTTAAGTTCCATAACGAAAATATCTAGGGTAATACTTCCAAGATTATGTTACCACCGAGTTCTGCCACACCTCCACTACACAACACCAGATTAGGTCAATGCTCTAGTTCATGTGCCATTTTGTATGGCATGTTTTCCTGATGCCCTATCACTCTAATGATTCATAATGATGTGCCTTCGAAAACCTTCGGGGTAACTCCTCAGGGGTTATGTTTCTTGGTGGTCCCCTTTCTCCAAACTTGCACTATTCATAAATCATTGGGGATGATGTCTCCATACAAGCATGTCGACCTGTCTGCCACCTGTACTGACTGCCACATGTCAAGCTATCAGTGGTGCCATGTGTCATCCTTTTTCAGCTAAATTGGGTACCTAGAAATGTTGAATATGCATCCCATGTGTCACTTAGTTAGGCTACCACATCATCATGTATGACATCACATTAACATCATCTAGAGCCTTGATTTGCATTAATTTTTCATTCTGCTACTTGTGTGCCAACTCATCCCAACACTTCAACCTTTATGCCAACCTTTGTAACTTCTAGCATCTATCCAGTAGGGTATGTATCAAGTGGGGTTTGTCCCTATGATAACTCCTACGAATCAACACTACATCCACCAGTCTCAAGCAAGCATGTCCTCTCATTGCTTAGTCACCTGGAAGTTTTCTCCTTGTGTCGTAGCGAAATATTCCAGGGAAAATATGTTAGGGTAATGTGTCCTATTTCCATCCCTCCTAATATTAAAGAAACTAATACCACTATGCCACTAGTAAGTTTATTGTATGGTTGGAACCCATGGAAAGGTCCCTAAGTTGAATTTTTGCCTTGCTAACTTTGCCTGGCCATAAATTTTCATCCTTGAGGCCTTAGATAGGGACTACTTCTTGATAACACCAGTTGCACCAATGACTTGATAACAATTGGAGAAAGCACCAGGAAAAATCCCATGACTTCAACTCAAGAGGCTACATCCATTTGTACAAGGGGTTACTCCATCTTAACCAAAGACTACCAATTGACATAGCGATGCCAATTGACAATTTAGGAAGGCATAAAGCTTGCACTAATTGTGCTCATGAAGCCAAAATTTCTATGCATAATAAAATTCATAGCTTAAATGAAATAAGGGTATTTCGCCCAAGATGAAAAGCTTCCATTTCTTGAGCAATCACTCTTTCTGAGAGTAAATGTTGTTTCCTACTACTGTTGCTAAAGAAACACCCCCTAAGTAAATTCTCTCTTATTTTATTTGATCTCTTGCATCTTCCTTCTTGCTTCTACTTGGGCATTGATATTACGGACCTGATTCAACTTTGGTTGTCTTCACATTCCAAACTTCTATTGCAACCCATCTTAACCACACAACATACAATGCTGCTATGTGCTCTTCCTTGGAACTATGTTGGATATATTTTCTCCTCTCCTGCAATGGTAATACATTTGATATATATAGATATATAGATATATATAATATTATATATTATATATAATATATAAATAGATATATATATATTGTAATCAGCAACAGGAGTCATCCTTACCTCCAATATTTAGATCCATAATTATGTATAGTTTCCTTCTTAATTCATACATCTGATTTATTTGTTTCACATGAAGTCGTTCTCTTCTTTCAACCAAGAGCAATTGAGGATCTACCCTACTTGAGTAGATTATCATCCTTTTTCTTTCAAACCTTCATTTCATTTGTCCTGGTAGGAGCATTACCTTTTAATTTTCTTTTCAACCCACTTTGGTTTTCATCTTGGCTGTGCATATCTAGAGGGAACTTCCTGTTCAACTCCTTCTTCACCCAAATATTATTTCTACATATTTTCTTTCTTTGTAAAGAAGAATTAATTGAGTTGTTGCTTCATTTTATTGCTTGAGGCTTGCGCTTACTACAACTAACACTTATAGATGAATTTGCTGGGCAGTTGGAATTGTCTAAATGGTTGGTGGCATCCAATGTGTTTGAATTGATGTCAACCAAGATAATATTGATTTCAAACTAAGGGGGAGTCCCATGGACGCTACAATCCTCGTTAAAGAATCATCATAGTGGCAGGATGAGGTAAGAAGCTAAAATATTGTAACTATGATGGTTAGCGAGTCCTAAAATTTGGAGGATATTCTACCTAATGAGACCAGTAAAGATGCTCCTAGATGTGGCATAGTTGGATAATGATTAGAATGATATTTCCAATGGTATATTGAATTCCACTAATGTCTCCTAGATCAAAATTTATTACTAGTCAAGGCCAGGACTCTCAAAGTCAAAAGGGTAGAGGTAAAAGTGATTGGAGGACACCTTGGAGCAAGTTTAAGTTTAGTGTAAATGCCAAATGTTATGGAACAGTTGGTGGAGGTGACCATTTCAACGACAGGTAAGTTTGTGGCAAGTTGTGTCACCACACATCCCCAACATGGAATCTGTGTAATTATGATAGGGTCTACCACTCGATAGTTAAAGTGTAGAGGAGTGGCACAAATTTTTTTGGATAAACTGTAAATCCCAATATCAATGGCTAAGGTTTATTGTGCCACCCCTAACCTTAAAACCACAAACTACCCGTAAAAATGGGGGGAAAGCCACAAGTTGTTTTATCTGAGGACTGAGTAAATTTGGAACTGACAATAGTGTGGTTAAGAATGTTTATTGTTTGGATGGTGGAGCCTGGTGAGATCTCATCCTTGTTAAAAACTCATGATCAAGATCCTATGAGCATCGTTACAAGGAACAAATTTTAAGATCATATTTTGAAGTAGGTAGTAGATAAATATTCTAGTTTAGAGGGATTAGCTACAAAAATAGATGGCATGGTGGTTTTGGAGGCTGATCCAGGTAGAGGAGGTTCTTCTAGAAGTACCTTCCTCACTAAGAGGGTGTGTTGAGCTTTTTTGTCTTAGAAGGTACTTCTACTTCAGCTAAGGTAGAGAAACCTAGATATAGGATAGTTAACTAAAGTAAAGTCACTTACCTTTAGTTAACTTGATGAGTTCATTCTAGTTGTCAATATTATCTTAGGAAAGTTATAAGTTGAGCCTAAAGTGAGGAGCTAAGACACAAAAACAACACAATATTGAGAGTGGATTCTTAGTGAGCATATGTTGGGTCTGAGAGGTTGGAGTGAGGACGATGATCAATTTTGTAATATGTATTCTCTTAATTGGGCCAATATCTCAGGATGGGAGCCCAAGTAAGTCCCATGACCAATTTATTAAAGAAGAATTGTTGATTGAGAAGACATCCATTTATATGTATTTGATTGAGACTAAGAAATTTTATCTTCCGCTAAATATTTTGGTTAGGAACTTAGTTGTGTATTCATTCATTTAATACTTCTTTTGAACCAGATGGGTGCTATGTTTGGGAAGTCTAACAGTTGTTGAGGTGAGCTGTAAGAGCTTATCTAGGTGAGATCCCACTTTATGTAGAGGGTTAGTTTCAAAGGTGAGTGATCCACCCTAACTAATCTAGCGGGGAGGGTTTTCATTATTGAGACATATACCCTAGCCACTCACAACGAGAGGGATCAAACTAGATCTTCTCAATGAGCTTAATGTGGAAATTGTGAGGAGAGGTCAATTAGGTCTCTCATAGTGGTATAACGTTAAAGGAGTTATTTTCATCCATACCGATATCTTGCTGGAGTTTTAATAGGTTCTGAAAATCATATTTTGCATGTATTTCTAAATCCATATTTAATATAATAAGGCTGAATTTATGATAAGCATTATATGTGTTTTTCTTGATAAGTTTTTTCAAATAATGTGCCATGCTGTTATTTAAATTTTTGACAAAATTATCTATGTAAAATTTATGAAGAAATCAAAAGAAGAAATTTATCGAAATATGTAGAAAATAATTAAAAGGAATATTATAGTGGTATCAAAGCTAGTTTTCCTACGAGCCTAAGGTTTTTCTTGTTAAATTTGTTGGGTCAGATTTATCAATTAAAGGAAGGATAATTATTGGAATGATAGCTGGTAAAATTGTTGAAACTATAGAGGTCCAATCATATATCTTCTGAGGTTAAATCTGAGTGTTTTCCTGGAGCAGAAATCACTCATTCAGTGAAGCTGAATTTATTCTTTTAGTAATTGATTTAACTCTATTAGAGCATAATTCTTAGTCATGAGAGATAAATTGAATTTATTCTTGCAACATCCAATATAATTTCCATTTAATATGTATTTCCTAATCCGTGAGAACTAAATCAAAATTATTCTTGCAGTGATTAAGTTAATCCCTATTGGAGCCAAATTCTCCAAGTCTTGAAAGCCAAATTCGTGGATAAAAATGACCAATCTATAGGCAAAAAATGATAACTCATGAGGGGAAAATATTTTGCAATAACCAAGGACAAGTTCACAATGTATCTAAGAATGAGTTTACTAGGTATCCATCTAGAGGGATATATATTCAAGTATGAACGGATCAATCTAATGTATGTGTGGCATGAAAACACATCAATAGGGATTAAACAAAAAACTAGGACTAGCAAGGGGGTGCGGGGTTTTTATTTTGCATGGAGAATATATTGAATTAACATTCTATTCTAATCTAAGCAGAATTTCTGACAACCATATAGAGTTGTATGCACTACTCAAAGGGATGGATCTCTCCAAAACATTACATATTTACAATCTCATCATGCTAGTGAACTCCAACAACATTATAATGCATTTGAATCAGAGTACTTCTCCCATGGATCTAAAAATCCAATTCATCTACATGAGTATCCAAGCTAGCCAACCTTCCTTTCAATAAGCTCACTCATTTCGCATGCTTTGTGTTCACATCGGTTAACGTATTAATTGGAAAAACAAGAAGTTCATGGATCACAAGGAACCTTGATGGTTAATGGTTCTATCTAGCTCCATATGATCTAGAAACTATATAACCATATTGTTTGGTGGCATTAATAATAGCCACTTGGGTGCTTGGGAGGTCATCTAGCATTGTTATCTGACACAAGGGATGATGTCATACTTTAAGAAGCTCATCATGGAAAGATTTGGGATGTTTAGTATCACCGGTGTGGAGGAAATTGGACGACACATAAAATTTAATGACCCATCATGGGAATTGATTTGGGTTCTTAGGTCATGTCCTCTTTTCATGAAGGTTTGCAAATTAATGGATCATGTAGGACCATATTTAAGCTTATGGATGTTTTTTTGCATTTTGATCATTGGATTTTGGAACTTTTCCCTCAATGTGATGTTGAGAGTGGTAAGGGGATGAGTTATTCTCCCATCATAGAGTTGGAAGTCATGGTCTCTCAATATGGTTTAGGGTGATTAGACTCCCCAACCTTTGATCATCAAGCTCCTAAATTGTAGGAACATGTCAATGTTCTCCAAATTCGTGTGGACCATATGACATATGAGTTAAACTCCACCATGGAAATTGTAATAAAGCATCAACACTTAATTAATTGATTGGACAATGAAATTAACAACATTTAATGAAAATTGGAGGAGCTCTAGTAACCCATTGTCAATGCTTCTTGAGCTCCTACCTCAGCAAATTCATTTTGTCAATTCCCCTAGTCTCCTTCTAGATTTGAATTGAGCAACTCCTCAAACTAATGTAGTTTCTCTTGGT
Organism: Pinus taeda; assembly: GCA_000404065.3. Taxonomy (NCBI): domain Eukaryota; kingdom Viridiplantae; phylum Streptophyta; class Pinopsida; order Pinales; family Pinaceae; genus Pinus; species Pinus taeda. The sequence continues at coordinate 50,752 of APFE030109705.1, read as the reverse complement.
TCCTTTCAATTTTTTCTTTAATATAGCCTTCATATGTGGAATTTTTTTTGCTTTATATTGGGTGCCTTTATCTTGTCCATACCTATAAAACCACCTACTTTCTTGTAAATTGGATTAGGATCAATGTAAATGGCCTATACAACACCATTTTAAGGTGAATTTGGGAATTCTACTCATCAACACTAAACTCAGTTCTACATACAAATTAACATAGGCTAATTCGCTTTTGGAAATTTTACATACAAATTATGATCGAGACTAATACAATAGGATAATTTTTAGTTGGCTATTTCTTGAACTATCCATTCCATGCGCCTTCTATTACCATTTCTTGATAAATTATTTAAAATCCCCCATAAAAAGAAAAACATAAAGAAATCCATATTTTCATATTAAAATGCAATAATTCAAAATACACATAATTACACTTATTCGTTATGAAATTTCGTCAAAAACATAGTATTAGTGTATTTTTAAACCAGATAAAAACTATATGAATACTAGGATTTAATTTCAAAAACATTTTCCAACTAAATGTGATCTAATGATCTTTTCTTCTTTACATTATTTTTTTTAATAATTTGATTTTTTGTTTTTAATAATTTTGATAATTTCATTCATTCTTAATTTTTTCTAATAGTTTTGATTATTTGTTTTAATGAACCATATTTGTTTTCTCTTAAGTTTCTTAAGAAAAATATGTCTCCTGCTTTTATGCTATTATTAAAGATTTGCAATTTACCAGTGCAAATTACCACTCCATTCTCTACTCTCTAGGTTTAACATTTATTTTGAGTCTTCATACCCAAATTCATGAATGACTATGAATTTTATACCAACATACATAAAGGCTAAGTAAATGGACTTAATTTATAGTTGTTTTATGTCATTATTTATAGTTGTGTTATTTCTCTACGGGTGTAAATGGACCTAATTTATAGTTGTTTTATGCCTTTATTTATAATTGTATTATTTTTGGAAGCGTCACCCATACACCCATACTGTAAAAAAATATGAATAATATAAATACAAATCTCATCACCAACTCCTACCTCTAAAATTTTGATATTTAAAATAAATTTGCAAGCCATCCCATCCATATTCCATGTTCCACGCATCAAAACTATAAAAATAAATAAACTAATTTGAAGTCTAGCAGAATAAATGGACCTAATTTATAGGTGTGCTATCTCTCTAGGTGTGAAACTATATAAAAGCAATGGATTAATTTGACATTTTATCATTTATATAGGGGTGACGATTATAAAAGATGAATGGAGCTAAGTTGACGTCGTCTCATTTTTATTGGGATGATATATGGAGATGTCCTCCATGGGATAGCGTGGCGCGGGGTTAATGGTGATGTGTTAAAATATTACAATTTCGCAGCTGTAAGTTTTGTCGCTTATAAAAGGATCCCACGTAACAACGACTCACGGCGTAGTGACTTTAGGGAATACTTTCACATCCGAAGTCACTTCAGTGTCTCCCAGAGGGATCTAAAGATTATTCCTTACCATAAAGCTATACAAATAATAATAACTAGCATTTGCACTTGATGTTGCAAAGGAAACGCCGTAAGGCATAAATTGAAGAACACAAATATAAGCAAAGAATATTTTGATAAAGAATAAAAATATATTGAATGCTCAAATCAATGCCCCATTAACTTGAACCACTTAGTAGACATATCTATCAACATTAGGATTATACACAATGATCAAGAAATTTCCCATATACAAACAACACCTTCCACAACAACTTTTTGTTACATCCACATTTTAAAAAATGTCTTGGAACATGATTGGAATGTCCCATATTGCCTTTTTCATTATGCAAATAAATCTTCCACAGACAAAAATTTACAGCTAATTTGTTATAATCGGGATTATGTTTTATTTATTTCCTTTACAATCTATCACTTTTAAATTTTATACATGGTTCTCTTGTTTTAGGTCGCAAATTATGTGATAAAAATGTGCTCATCATTTTCATTATACCTATATTTTTTTTCCATTTTGGAAGTATTTAACACTGGCAAGCAATTGAATTTGCAACAAAAACGATCAAGAATAACAGTTTTGTGAAAATTATTTATTATTTTTATTAGATTATTTTACAGAAAGTATGGCCAACAATTAGGTTACAGAAAGTAATTCCAACAATTTTCTTCTCTCTCATAAAGTGAAATTTAATGCAATCATCATCTCCATCAAATGAATTGTCCGAAGGTGGAATTTGGCCCTAGTTGCCAATTTTAACACTTTTGATCTTTCAATGGTCTTAAGTTCCAAATTTCACTCCACCAAAACTTGAACCGTTAGTAATGATGAGAAAGTTTTAAATGGGGGGAAAGCATAGTATGAATTCTATAGAAAGTTTGGAATGATCCCTCATTACATTTTAATTGGCATGGAAAGAACATTAAACTAAGGAGATAATTCCCTATACTTTCATACAAAGGAGATAACTCCCTGTACTTTCATGGAATTGTTTTCAAAGTTTCAATTTTAATTTGAGAGCCACTCTTATAATCAATCACGTGCATTCTAAACTTTTCATTTAAACGAGACACAACTTTTCATTTAAACAAGACACAACTTTTCATTTAAACAAGACAATTTATACTCTTCATTTAAAGAAGACACTTTATTGTTTTCAAAGTTTCAATTTTAATTTGAGAGCCACTCTTATAATCAATCACGTGCATTCTAAACTTTTCATTTAAACAAGACACAACTTTTCATTTAAACAAGACAATTTATACTTTTCATTTAAAAAAGACACTTTATACTTTTGTGAATGAGTGTTGAACTTTTCTCATAGTGAATTTAAAACATTTAATGGAGTATGAAACTTTTTAAAAGAGCATATTTAATTTTTGTGCCAAAAAGAATGTGTGCAAGTTCCTCCCATAGCTAAAGTGAAGTTTTAACTCTGATAAAAATGAAAATTTACCTCAACTAGGTGAATTAGAAGATTTTTTGAAGTTGATGTAGAATATCTTTTTTTATATTGAAACTTTTAATTAAAAAACAAAACAAAACAAAACAAAACAAAACCAACCCTGTTAAACTGAATATTAGTTAAAACAACCACTCAAACCAATATTTTCATCATTATTCAAAAGAAAAGATTACACAATATATATAATATATATATATATATATATATATATATATATATATATAAAATTAAAAAAAAAAAAATTGCTTTTAAAGAACAAAAAGCCTATATCTATTTTGTACATCTCTCATTTTTTTCTTATATTTTTTTCCCTCTTTTGGGCATATTTGATGGCTAGATAGTAGAATTCTCAAATTCTTACTCATTGAGATATTAGGTAACTTTAAAAGTTTATAACTGCAAAATATTATGAATAAAATTGAGTTGGTTCATTGCATGAAGGAAAAAAACACATTAACAATTAGCCATCACTTATTATTAAGACCTATAAATAACAAGACCTATGAACCTCGACAAGTATAACATAGCTTGTTTGGTAGAAATGAGAATAAAATATTGATGTGAATTGGCATAGTATTACTACATATAGAGGTCAGAACTAAAATAGAAACAAAAAAATGCGGATGTGAAACTCAAAATAATAGAATCAAAGGAGAAAAAAAAAAGACAAATTAGTTAGAGGCACCTTACATCCAACTGCACTGCCTGTACAAATCCAAGTTGTCTTGAGTTCTCCAATATTACCTTGATTACCTTGTTGAAGTGATAAAAGTGACACAGGAAAAAGGGTAAACCCCATTTGTATATAACAAGTGAAAAATCAAAACTATCAAAGTCAGTCAAAGTCACTGATAAGAGTTATTGAACTCTTCTTAAGGACCTAAATATAGAATATTATCAGAAAATAATGAGCTTACATGGTAGCTCATAGTCTACTATATTGTATCTCTATATTGTACATTTATCCAACTTGTAAACCCAATATGACCAATGTCCAAAGCTCTAGTTAAGATATCTATTGGATGGAGTACTTTGAAACAAGTTTTGCAAATGCAGAATTTTTATTCTCTTTATCCAATTTTTCTTTGTGGTTTTCTGGTTCAACCTCTTCCTCTACATCTATTGAGTTCTGAACACCGCACTGCTCCAGTGTGTCACTGGCAGTAACATTTTTCACCGCAGCTGTATTACTAGGACATGAGCTTTCAACAAATCTCTATGATGTGTACACTTCAGATTTCTCCATGGCAGAAATAGTTTTCAAAGCTTTCTGATGTGCACCAACTAATTCCACAAAATTTTTGCGTGATTGTAAGATGTCATCATATCTGCCAACCTGAGTAATTTCACCATCTCGCATTACCTGTGAAGAATATCATTTACATCAACAAAATATGGATCACTTATCTCCTCTTCTCAATAAATGATAAATAAACTCACTGTCCCTTTACCAATTACATTGAAAATTTTAATATCACTAGAACAGGATGAAGTAAATTCAAACCTACCAGAATGATGTCAGCAGAGGGTAAAAACTCCACTTAATGAGTTACATAGACTACAGCCTTTGAACCCAGAATACCAAGTATGCATTCCTATAACAAGCAAGTCCAATTTCTTAGATGTTTATGGACATGAATTTGCAGCGGCACAACCAGCAATGCATATTATCCAGACTGAACAATGAATTGCAGAGTGCTATTGTAGAGCTTCATCATTCCATCAAAACATTAAAACTAATTAATTCAGCAAACCTACAATATGTAAAGGATAAGAGAAACACACTTGGAAAATATGTTTTCCGGTATGTGCATCCACAGCACTAAAAGGGTCATAAAAAATATAAATGTCTACATCTTGATATAAAGCACGGGCAATCTGTATTCTCTATTTTTTTCCACCACTCAAAGTTAACCCTCTTCCTCCAATGCCTGTCTCGTCCCCATAAGGAAAAAGTTCAAGATCTTTCTTCAATGCACAAGCATCAAGTACATTATTGTATCTAATAGTATCCATCTGCTTTCCAAAGAGAATAGCGCCTTTAATTTTCCCACTTTGTATCCAAGGAGACTGAGGGGCATATGCTTTGGTACCACTTAAGCTAACAGAGCCTGATATTTTTGGTATTTCACCTAATATGCAGGATAAAAGGCTTGATTTTCCTGAACCAACAGTTCCACATACTGCAACCCTCATGCCTCTCTCTAGTTGGACATCTAAACCTCTTATAGTTGGACTAGAGGAATCGGGATTCCAAGAAAATATCCCTCCTTGGATTTGAATCGTGAAGTTTGTTGACTCCTTTGATACCTTTTCTACCCATCGTGTTGCAGCTCTTCCTCCTGCAGAAAGGCCACAATGCGATCTATTAACACTTTAGTTTGAGCAATCTGAGGGATTAAGCCAGGAAGCATGCCCATAGCTCCCTGAAGTGTCCCATAGGTTGTGAGTGTAGAAATAATTCTCCCTGCTGTCAAAGGCACTCCTATAAGCATACACATACCAAAAGTTGCAACAATGATAAATATTGGTCCAACAGAGGAAACAGATGTTGTGATAGCTGATGCTTAAACATATCTTTGTAGCCAACTATATTCTGCCTGCCTCAAAATTTCTAGTTTCCGAAGAAATCTTGTCTCCCAAGCCTGCAATTTTAAGATCCTCATAATTTTTAATGTCTCCGATGTGGCCTTGTACTCTGAAACAAGTTTTGCAAATGCAGAAAATTTGTTGAGTCACAAGCAGCTTTGAGATAATAATGACTCGTATGCTTCGAGATCTCCTTTTCTCTGGCAGAAGCTCGTCTTCTTTTTTATGCCAATGTTTGCATGTTTGATGGTTGATTAAAGCTGGCTCCAATTTGAATATACATGAATTGAAAATCCTAATTAATGACTAGAGTCATGGACGAAGATTTTCTGAAGAAAAAGCATTGTTGAGGAAAGCATTATGTGGGAAAGCATTATTGAAGTTTCTTGAAACGCCTATACTCAAGTCATTGTTTGTCTGATTTGGTGAATATATAGTATTTGGGTAGATCTCTGGTAAATGGGCTTCCACTTCATTTGTGGACTTCTAGGTTCTATATTAGACCATGTGAAAAGAGGTAGGACACCATGTAATTATTACTTCCCAATGTCAATAATGGACATACAAGTCCCATCATCAAACATTTATCTCAGATTCAGAAAGAGCATGATGATATGTTGCTAATAAAACAATGTAACAATGTTTTTCTGCTTTGGCAATCTTTTTGTCATTCTTGGAGGCAATTAAAAGACAATGAATCGTTCTTATGTGTTCTAAATTTCTAAACTATGTTCCTGTTTGTTATAACAAGTTAGCGTGCTAATTGCAGTGATGGAAACAACCACATTGCTAACTGCCAATTGCAGTGATGGAAACAGGTACATTGCTAACTCTTGGTTTGCTCAACCTGATCCAGTTTTTAAAACATTGATTTAGCCAAGACACAATCACATTGATACTGGACCCGCCTTAGAAGCCTACAAGATCCACTCATGTTCTATCTCCACTTCTGCACAGTAATATTTTCTAGAGCATGGGAAAAGGAATATCATCCTCTGAGAATTTTCAAAATAAAGTATTTAGGTTAGAGTTTGAGGTAAAAATGTGAAAAGCTTATTTGTTAGGACCCTGTTTCCTGCATTCAACATTGAGAGTGGGTTTCATATCATCCATGGCTAAGGTGAATTGCAATATCCTATTATTATTGGGTGTTATGTACTGCATCAGAAGGATATCTGTGATAATGACATTTCAGATACTTGGTTTCTACTAGGGATACGCAAGGTTGAAATGTGTGGAATAAATCAGCTTAAGCAATTGACATTTGGCAGTGGCAGTCGATAATCCTAAATATCAAAGGAGAAACACAGAGTACACTGGAGCTTCATAAGGTCGTATGATAACAACATCTCATCAATAATATTAAAACACAGTCTAAGCATTTGTTTGGACTCTATTGGAAATGGAAAACAAGGCACCTGTTGATAGACCGTATAAGAATATCATGAAATCATCAAGAGGTGAAATTATTCCATTCATAATATTCATCTAGTGACCATGTAGATACATCCCATTGAATCTAGGCTCAATTTCTAAATTCTCAAGATCAGATAAAGAATTTATGTTTCAATATCGATCGCAATATCAACCAATAAGGAGCAAACATCCACAACAGACCTACTCTGTCCATCAACAAAGAAGAAAAAAAAACCATAGATTCTGGTCCCCTGTACCCTAGTTCAATCAAATGATTGGATGAGAAGCATAAAGCCAACATTACAAGCACATATTGATAACAGTGTGAATGACCCTTCTAACCATTTGTGCCAAAATCATCAAAACCCACTTGACAGGAATTGAAAAATCACATAAGGATTAAGGATTTACCTTGGCTGAGACAATAGAAGCACCAGCTAATGCCAAGATTTCTGAAGCATTTCCTCGTATAACTGTGGGTTTAAGATCAACAAGCTCCAAACATCTATTCATTCTATATTTAAAAGCCCCTGCAGCCACTGGATCCAATACCCAAGGATTCTGAGCCTCTGCATCCTTGGCTGCAGCAGCCTTCATTGAAACAGTCCAATCAGGGGTCAGAGTCCCAATATTGATGCACAAGCCCTTAGCATGAGGAGTAAAATATGCAATCTCTTCAAAGGCATGAACCATGGCCGGAGAAGCCCCTGCTGCCAGAAGGCAATTAGCCATTATGTCCATGGACACATAATTGGTTATTCACTGGATCAGAGGACATAATTCCCTCAACAGTGATCTGGGTTTGCATGTGATCATGTTAACCACCATAATCAACATGATCACATGCAAACCCAGATCCAGTGCACTTAAAATGTGAGAATTTTATGATATTCAGTGAAGCCCATAATTAATCATTTTCCAGAGAGAATTACAAATAAACTAATTTCGAATGCAACATGGAAAAAATGGAAACCCACAAACACCATATTGAATGAAAATATGAGGTTTTTCTTGCCACTGAATTGTAATCATGGCTGAAAATCTCTGATTTTTGCTCAGACCCAACTGAGACCCATTTACTTATGAGTCATGACACAGTAGTTTATGTTTTTTCGGCTGTTAAACTCCTTTCGATCAGAATGATTAGATTATGAGCATGGAAACTCTCTCCTTTTGAATTTGTTTGTGTTGTAACTTGTTATGGATGGTTTTATGTTTGCATGCAGTGCTATTTGGCTGGTTTGTTCCTGTTTAGCTGTCTTGCAAACATTTCTGTCAGTTCCTGAATTTCTTGTGTAGATTATAATTGTAGATCAAATTCAATTGCAGACTCTGGCATTGCTGGAGTGCGTTATTTGATATTTTTACACTAATTGTTTTATCAGTTGTATTGTGTTTGTTGGATTGATTTGTATATATCATCAAAATCAACACTTTTAGGTGCTTCAATGATATTTTTGGTAGCACATTGGAGTTTTTACAGACATGAAATGGATGACTTAATTTATCCATGATTTTACTGTTGCTTCTAGATATGTTGCTCCAGAGTATGCAAATACAGGGCTGTTGAATGAAAGAAGTGATGTCTACAGTTTTGGGGTCCTCCTCCTAGAGGCTATCACTGGACGAGAGCCAGTTGACTATGGTAGACCTGCAGGAGAGGTACGTTTCTATTATATTATAACTGTATAGGTAGAGCCAAGAGGCGCTATAGATGGAGATACACTCATCAAATTCACATTGGAATAATTACATGGGCTGATGCTACAGGTGAACCTTGTTGTTTGGTTAAAGATGATGGTAGGGAACAGACGTTCTGAAGAAGTTCTAGATCCAAATATGGAAGTAAAACCATCTACACGAGCTCTCAAGAAGGCACTTTTGGTGGCACTAAGATGTGTTGATCCGGATGCAGAAAAGAGGCCAAAGATGGGCCAGGTTTTGCACATGCGTGAAGCAGATGAATTGCCATTGCGTGAGGTAGTTTGTTCCACTCCTCCCTCAATGCCCTTAGATCTATTTACTTGACAATTCATTGGTTTAGCATATATGACAGCAGACTTGTATATTACAGTCAAATACAGCTCAATGCTAAATTCATTTAATTACAGAATCGAAGAGTTAGAGCATACCGGGCTACACACATAGAAGCTGGGACTCAAGATAGAACTTACTGATTTCCAAAAGGCAGCCCTGGTTCCAGAGCTGGAGGGTCAAAAGCACAACAATGATTTGTGGACAACACAGATGATTGAGGTTCAAACAAAAATGGCCAGAAAATATAAATGATTTCAGGCATGGTATCATCGTCTCAAAATTTGAGACATCTACCCTCATACCTAAATGAAATTCATATATTAAATCTCAGGAGGGAAATCATCCTTACCTTTATAAGTCCTTATGGGATTTCCCTTATACTGAAATTTGACTAACACGGATCGCCATTCTTATGCTTTCTACTGGCTTTGCTTTTGCTCCTGGCTTCCTCGCAAGCACCTTACCCCTTCCAATCTACCAACTGCAGATTTTTTCACTGAATCCAAAGCAGTTCTTTTCCACAAAGATATATTCCCATCAAATATATGTGTTTCAAAACATTTTCGTGCTTATATGTATTTCTATGGGCTGTCGTTTTGCATCAGCAGGTAAACAAATTTCTTCAGGGTTGACTAAAGTGACAGTACATTTCCGAGAAATACCTTCATCCCTGCATTTCAGGGGTTACGAACATGCAGAATGGCTACGTTTTATAGGTTACATTTCAAATATTAGAAATATGCAGCCATCAAACTTCAATGCAATTGTTAAAAATCAACCATCAAACTTCAATGCAACTGTTCGAAATCGCAAAGGAAGAACAATAGTCCGTGCCTGTTTGGAACACAGTACCAGATAATGCTTTCGACAGCGTTGGAGTCCAACAATGAGCGTCACCACTTCAGAATTATAACAAATTTGTCTAGAACTGTCACGTGCTATGTACTGTGTTTTGGTGTATCACATGGCCATCCTCCACCTTTCTCACTTCTCGTCTCAAATAAGGTACCATGGACAATGAAGGAGATCACTCGCTCACTCACATTCACACTATAAATACTGTTAGTAGGGCTGCTGCAGATCAAGAAGCTGCCAAAGCCGCTAGAATCCTAATGGAAGAGATTTGTGATAGGGATGCAGGCAGGCTCGTGGTCGCCCCCTTTCTGCTGAAGATGTATCGTTTCCTGGATGATCCCTTCACAGACCGCATTGTTTCATGGGACACCACGACAACACTTTCGTGGTATGGAGATCTCCACGTGTATACTGCCGGGTTATTTCAACCACACCGCCAGGTTCAGCTGCGCCGATGAAAGTATTCGAACCGATGCCAAATGAAATGTTTGGGCAACCTTTTGAATGAACGGCTGAAATCGTTGCAATCGTCTAACATATAATCGTGTGGCTCACAAAATGACAGGTAGGCAAAGAGGAGAGTTGATTTCAGAGAGAAACGCCTTACGGCGTAATAAGTATACTAGAATAATTTTTATTTTTATTTTTATTTTTTAATTAAATATTAATTATAATTAAAAGCAAATATATATGTTGTTGATAGAATTAAAATTAAATATTATTAAAAAACATATAATTCATGATGCTTTGTTTTTCAAAATTTTAGTTTTAAAATGAAATTCAAACATATTTTATAAAAATAAAATTTTACTAAAAAAAATTATTTTAAAATTAAATTTTATTTTAATAAATTATTAACAAATTATTTTAAATATATATATTTTTAAACATTTAATTTTTAAAATAGTTATAATCATTATCTTAAATGTGTAATTTTATAAAATAATTATAACTATTATATTGACCATTAAATCAACAAAAACATGATGTTTTTCAACATGCGTGGTTGAAAACATGAAAGGAAAGGTCGTTGCATACTTTAGTAACCAGATAAAAACTTATGATCCGGTTGTGGTCACATCCTTTAACGGTGTAATTAGTTTATCCCTATCTACGGCGGCCTTTGTCTTCAACCTCACATTGAATAATGAGCTATCTTGAATTTTTAAGTTTTAAGTTTTCTTTATTTAATAATTTTAAGGAGTTATTTTAAGTGTGATTTTTTTGGAAGTTTTTCAAATAAGTTTTTCTAGTTTAATCTCTCTAAAATCCGATAGAAATTATTGAAATCACAAGTTTAATGGATAACCCCTAGACAATCTAAGTATCCTCGAAGT
>APFE030109705.1:1964-38762 GCA_000404065.3 Pinus taeda | reverse complement strand
AAATATGAACCCTAGGAATATGAACCCTTAGATTAATAAACTCTAGGGATTGTTCTTATAAACCCAAGAGAATAATAAACCGAAGGGATTATAAACCAGAAGGAAATAATATTAACCTAAGGGATAATAAACTGAAGAGATTAATACTAAAAACCCTAGGGTTTATATTCCCTTAGGTTTTTAGTATTAATCCCTTGGGTTTATAATATCATTCCCTTGGGTATATTAATCTAAGTATTCATATTCCTAAGATATAATATTATTTATAGGTTTATAATATTAATTCCTTATATTCAATATAAATCATGGTCAACAAAGACTTTATATCCCTTGAATTTATAATATTAGTCCCTTGGGTTTATAATACCTTGGGGTTTTAGTATTAACCCTTAGGTTTATAATACAATCCCTTGGGTTTATTAATGTAAGGGTCCACATTTATAGGGTTTAATACGAAAAACTCAAGGGATTATAAACCAAAGACAATAATATTAACCCAAGGGATTAAAACTAAAAACCCAAGGAATTATTAACCCTAGGGATTAATATTATAAACCTAAGGTATATAAACCCTAAGAAAAATATTATAAACCCCAAAATAAACATGGTTGGTCATGGTTGACAATAGTTGATTTTCATTTTGACACAATCCTTGTCACAATGTAACGTTGGACCATGGTTGACCATGGTCAACCATCTTTACTGTACGGTTTATAATATTTATCTTATGGTTTATATACCTTGGGTTTATAATATTAATTCTTTTGAGTTTATAATCCCTTAGGTTTAATACTAAAAATAAAAGGAATTATAAACCCCGGGGATTAATATTAATTACAAACCCTATGCATAATATTATTCCATGAGAATATCAAGCCTTATATTAATAAACTCAAGGAATTGATATTATAAACCCAAGAGAATGATAAACCCAAGGGGCTAATACTAAAACCCCAAGGGATTATAAACCTAAGGGATTAATACTAAAAACCCTAGAGTTTATATTCCCTTTGATTTTAGTATTAATCCCTTGGGTATACTATTATTCATAGGATTTATAAACCCAAGAGAATAATAAACCCAAGGGAATATAAACCCTAGGGTTTTTAGTATTATTATTATTATTATTCAATTTTAAGGTCATGGCCAAGCGAGAAGCCATATTGGTGTACGAGACTTGTTGTTCCTCTGAGATGATAATGGTTAATTGATCATGCGAGAGCATCTATGATATTTGTTTTGGGGGTTTTGGTTTTGGTTTTTATGGAGGACCAACACATAGAACAAGCTATAAAAATAATGTATTAACTCTTTTATATAGTACTAATAAATAACCAAAGGGCTGTTATTTAACTTCACACAATGATTTGAATTTATAAGGTGTGCATAAAGAATAGTAAGGAGATATGATTACTTTAAATTTCAGATATAAAGGTAAATCATCATAAGTGAGAAAACCTTTGACCAATGTTCAAAATCTAAACAAAATATGCTTAAAATTACATAGGACACTGATAATTTTATGATTTAGAGGGAGCCTTTCAGACAAATAGTCCAATATCTCAATGTCTTTATGATAATAACTTCAGAAAGAATTTTAAGAATAATTGTAACATATTTATTCTCACCTGATATCTATGTAACATTTAAACATATGTAGAATTAAAAAACTGGATGAAACACATGAAAAACTTACTGAAGAAAACGAGACTGCATGATACCAAATTCAGAATCCTTTTCTTTATTATGAGTGATCTAGAAACAGCTTGTAAATCAATGCTTTACAAAATTTCTTATGGAAAGGTACCACCTTTAATAACTCATAAAAGAGAGTTATTTATACAAGTTTATATAGCAAATAAAATATCCTAAACTGATTTACAAAATAGCTTGAATGAAGATAAGAAAAGAAAACTGTTAAATGATGTGTCCCTATTAGATAGGAAGTTGTTGATGATTATTCCTTCAAAACTTGTTGTTGTTGTCTTCTTGTTGGAATTGAAAGTTTATCAATTGTTTCACACAATTGATCCCACCTCTTCTCACTTGGTATCTCGAGATTTACCATTCTTCTAAATATCTCATCAACTTTGGTATATCTCTCAAAATTGGGTTTAGTGAGAAAAAGGTGTCCAACTTCATATTTTATTGTGAGGTCAAAGCTCAAAGCTTCCAAAAACTCTTTGCCTGTAATCTGTCTTTTTATCCCTACAAATTGACTGTTGTCTGCTGCAATAGTATATAGTCTTTCACAGGTTTCCTCCAATTCTACTAGCTGATCATTTGATGCCACTATCTCGGGTAACCCTTTCTTATGCAACATACAGAATTTAGAATGAAACCTTCTAACTATGTTGTTCAAAGCTTCACACTTTGTTTTCAGCTGAGTTAACATAATTTTCTTCATTAGGACTTTCTTAATTTCCAAAATAATAGATGTCCTATCTAGAAAAATCATCTCTTGTAACTGCTGCCTAGTTTTAGAGTTTAGTACTTTGATAATCCCTAATGCTTCTTTGGGTTTCATGCCCATTGTTGCCTTCTGGTTCTCCATCTCTGCCCTGCATCTCACAATAAATTTTTGCTGCTCAAAAATGATTTTTATGGTTGGCCATACTTCTGTTATGGAGTGTCTAATATCTAACCAGATGTCTTCTTTGGCTTGGGCCAAGGTGTCTGCCATTAGAGTCTTACTCTCTAACTATTTAACCTTGAGCTCTAACCTGTGTGACTTTTGCATTTCTTCTACATATAAGGTATCATTCTTTACCTTCTGTGACTCCAGGGTTTGGAACTTCTAGAGTAACTTTTCATTTTGTTGTTCTTGTGCTTGTAGCTCCTGATATAACCTTTTTGTCTCAACTGTTGCTGAAGATGAAACAATGCTAGTTGGAACTGAGCTTAGATCTACACTTGCTATGGGAATTGTTGTCACTAAGGTCACGAAAAGTTGTGCTGCCACTTTTTCCTTGAGCAGTTGTTCTATCTGCTCCTCCATTTTATTGATCTATATGTTTTTCTCAATGATGAGCTTCAACATCTCCTCCTTGTGTTGTTCATTTTCTGCCATCTCTTTGGTTTGTGGATCCTCAGTTGAAGGAAATTTCAACTATTTCTTCGAGGTTGCAATCTCTACATTCTTCTTTTGGAGTATTTCTTGGGTTTCTTTATAGCCCTGGGGATCATATCCAATTTCGATAAAAATATCTTCTAAAGATTTTAATTTGTTATCTTTAGACAAGGATGACAATTTTTCAATCTTAAGCTGTGACTGCACATTTGACAAAGCAGTTCTGAACTTGGAAAGAGACATGGAAGTTGTAGTCATTGTTGAAAATAACATCTCACCTAATTGCTTATGCAAATCCATTTTCTCAATAGGATGTATCTGGTTTACATCAAATGAAAAGATGGTTTTCTTGTAGTTTGCTCTAGATCTAGGAAATGGAATTTGAGCCTGCAAAATGCCATTTGCATCCTTCCTCTTTCATTGTCAAAGGCAGAGAGAAGTTTTTTCTGAGAAGTAGATGTCTATTTCCAAAACTGGCTATATACTTGTGATTTAAGACTTTCATTCTTTTGCTTGATTTACAAAAATGTTGAGAAGATATTAGTATCTTTTATTGAGCTAGTCTCAGTTGACTGGATAATCTCCATAGGTTCAGTTGAAGAAGGAGTTGAAGAAGTAGAAGAAGTTTTGGGATAAGTTGTCCCTACGGATGAAACATCTTCTAATTATCCAAGATCAATTATTTCTGGTGGCTTGCTTCCTGATGACATTGATAGTCCAATGTTCAACTTATTTTGTAGAACATAGTACTCTTTAATTATTTCTGAAGCTGACTGAGTTTCCTCTCTGGCTCTTTTGTGTTGAGTACTCTCTGTGGCTGGAGTCTTTACCTGTGGAGTGGATATAACCTATTCATCTACTTCTATGAGAGTTCCTTCAAACCACTGCTCCTGGTTCATAAAATTCTCCAATTCTAGCCTGGGCGTATGGTTGTAAGGTGTTGCCTTCAACTGAACTCTTAGGGCTGAAATGATATCAAATGGTCATAAGACCAAGTGAAGCTTAGCTGGAGGTTCATGATTTTCAAAAATTTGTCTACCTCTTTACCTACAAACCTAGTGTTAGAAATTAATGTCCCTACCTTGGCTTTGAGTTTGAACTATGATTTCTTCTTTCTTGAGAGAAAATGGACTTCATCCATATTTATCATCTACCTGATGTATTCCAGTGAGAATATCCTCATTGGCACATACTTAGGTAGTTTGTATGGAGCCAACTCACTACCATATATTCTAATATCAGTGTAATTCTGGTATAGGTACCAGTGACTAGACTTGGTCTGCTCTGATAGGTGCAATGTCTTTTTAATCTCTTCTCCAATTCTGGGCTCTGCCTGGCTATTCAGTGGATGTACAAAAGAATCAATGAACTGAGAGAATGTAAAATTTAATGATCTTGCTTTCACTAACTCTATCTAGTGAATCTCTGATTGATTCACTCCCTGCTCATCTTCTCTGTTAAATTGAATGGGCAATGAATCTCCCAGATGAAACAAAATTAAATGGATTATGACTGAGATATATATGAAAACTCCTTGAATGGTAAGATTCATAAATTTTTCATGTATGTTATCAGCCAGAAATTGGATATAACTTACATGAAAGCAGGTTGGTATTCTTTGCTGAAAATGGAAAAGAATCCAAGGATGGATTCATCAACAGATTGGTCATTTTCATAGCCTAGGATGTATGATAGCAGGGACATAATATGTGTAGTGGCTTCAGGGAACATGGAAGATGAATAAGTTGGATTTCTCTTGGGTAATTCAACATCTTCTGGTAGGGAATGTTCAAAGATAAGGGCTCTTTGTGGGAAAGTGAGTTTATTGTAAAGGTCCATGAGAGTTGCTGGTGAGAAATGGCTAAGGGAGTCAGATGGAGGTATCATGAACATTTGGTTTATTCTCTGAGCAATAATGGTGATCAAGATTTTTCCATCCTGAGTCATTATTGTTCTTTGCACAAGATCATACTTGGCTTCACACCAAGTAACTAAATCAGGGAAGGGATGAGTCTTCGGAAAAGAATATAATGGAAAAGGTGTCTCCCAGAAGCGAATGGGATCCTCTTTATCAACATATTTCTGTTTTAACCATGAATGAAATTCATGAAAATCGAATTCGCATTCATAATCATTAATCTTGAAAAGGGAGTCTACAAGGGGCATATGATCCAAATCAAGGGAGACTGTAGAGGGATTCCCTTCTTCAACAATATTCTATATTTTAGCTTTGGGAGCCATCTAGCTGCGGGGGAAATTCAGAAACTGTTTCAATTAAAAGATGGATGACAGTGGTGAAAATACACACATAGTGGTGAATATAGCTTTTGGTATATAGATGGAAGCGGAAAAGTGGCAAAGATTAGAGCCATGGGTTATTTATAGGTGCAATTAGGCTTAATTGACTATTTAAATATAGCCGTAGGCAATTAATTTGCAGAGTGATGTGAATTAATGTTTAACAAGAGATTAAATGGTTAACAGAGGCTAGAAATGGCTTTGGAGCATATGGTGCAACGACCTTGTGATGTGGCAGGTGGTGAATGGGCAAGAGATTATTGACTAGTGACATGGCAGATTTTGTATGGAGGAGGGCATAACGAATCTATGACATGGCACAGTAGCAAGGTCAATGGTTGGATGGAGGAAAACCGCCAACGAATTTCATGGGAGCGGGTGCGATGGTTTATAGTTTCGAGCCTTGGGGGCCCGAAACGCTACAGGAGCGCCACGTTGCAGAAAATGGTAGCCATTAAAACTGCTTTTCGGACCCCCCCTCATGTTAACGGGAAACGACCGAAGGGGGGCCGAAAAGCTTCCTCCGCCGTTGATCCGAGTGGAGTGAATCTTATCCATTGGAATCTACTCGGTGGTTATCGACGTTTGACATGACATTTTGTCATTTCTTCCAATGCGACAAAAGCATATAATATGACTCTTTTGCAAGGTTATCAAGCCTTATTACAAAAATTAAATCATAATTAAAGAACTCAATCACCAATTAGTTTTGAAAAACTAATTTCAAAGGTGCGTTTAAACTGAGCAACCTTAATTTTATTTTCTAAAGAAAATATTTTCTTTTATTTCTTATCTAACATTTTCATTTTCCTTCCTTTTTTAGAGCAACTGCCTTATCATTTTTATGTGATATGGACGTGAAAAAATAATCACTCCTCACATTTTTATTTTTCATTTTTTTTGTTTTTTGTTTTTGTTTTTGTCCATATCCTCACTTATCATTTTTTCTATGGCATTTTGATTTTTTCATCTAATAGCTAACTTATCAAAAACAAGAATGTTACAATAGGACTCCCTTGTTTGTGGGACAAAGGCCCCACCTCAGCTCACCGACTTGACTGTTAAGTCTACGAAGGCATACATACTCTACCCCCCTAAGGTTTTGAACCCACGCACTCTTAGGAGGAAACACATGCTCTTAACCATTAGGCCCACTCAAGTTGTATTAATCCTTTGGGTTTATTATCCCTTAGGTTAATATTATTCCCTTGGGTTTATAATCCCTTGGGGTTTTAGTATTAACTCTTTGGGTATATTATTCCCTTGGGTTTATAGTATCAATCCCTTGGCTCTATTAATCTAAGGGTTCATATTCCTATGGTATAATATTATTCATAAGGTTTCTTATTAATATTAATTTCTAGGTTTTAATGGCATTCCATAGGGTTTATAATTCCTTAGATTTTTAGTATTAAACCCAAGGGATTATAATCCCAAAGGAATTAAATTAAATCCACGGAATTAATATTATAAATCCAAGGCATATAAACCATAAGATAAATATTAAATACCCTTGAATAAAGATGGTTGACCAAGGTCAACCATGATCTAATGTCGCATTGTGACACCAATTGTCTCAAAATGAAAATCAACCATGGTCAACCATATTTAATTTACAGTTTATAATATTTATCTTAGGGTTTATATACCTTGGATTTATAATATTAACTTCTAAGATTTAATATTATTCTCTAGTGTCTATAATTTTTTGGGTTTTTAAAATTAATCTTATGAGTTTATTATCCCTTCACTTGATATTATTAAGAAAAAATTAATATGTTAATTAATTATATTATAATTAAATAATAATTAAATGACTTGAACAATTAAATAGTTTTAGAGAAATCCATTAATATTTTTATATTTTATTAGAGAACGTTTATGGAAAAATGGTCAAAACTAAGAATTGAATTTAAAATATTGGAATATGTCAAAAACATTGGAAAATTGAAATGGGATAAATATTAATATAAAATGTACGATTTAAATTGGTATACATCACTATTTATTAATTATTTAAACAAAATTTGATAGGAATTTTTATCTTGAGTCTATTATTACGTTAAGTATCATTATATAATTTATAATATAGATTGTATTACATATGTTGCAATAACATAACAATAACAAAATGGAAATTGGTTAATATTTACTTTGACGTGATGTTGCTGGTAGGAGATGGTTAATAATTTCATATCTCTGAATCCAAAATTTGGATCCTTAATTCCTTCAGCAACTTGAACTTCTTGGTGACTGCTATATTGAGCAGTATCCCATGACTGATCATCATTTACTTCTCCTTTAGCCACCTGTTTTCCTCTCTTCAGTTCGGCAATTTGAGTCTTCATTGCAGAAATTTTTGTCTTGAGATTATGGATCTCACGACTTACCTCTCCTAGAGTGAGTGATCTCACTTTATCGAGTTTCTATTGATGCCTTTGAAATGATTTTTTATTTCTTTCATACAAAGCATCAATGAATAGAGACTTCTTACTTGAATCTTTTGAAGATTTGGATTTTAACTGGTCCATGAATGCTTCAATCAGGGGACTCTTCATTTCTCCATCCTCTATGGCTCGTATCTGGGACAGGATCTTTAAGTCATCTTCTTCAGTGGCGGCCATGAGAACTTTTTCTTTTGGGGGTTTGAGCTTCTCCCCTTCTTCACTGGATTCACTGTAATATTCAGAATCAGATTCATATTGAACTTGACAAGCACATTCTTCAAAGTCAGAACATAAACATTCCGAAGTATCAGAATCTAAATATTGCTTTATGTCAGCCTGGAGTTCTTCTGCAGAAGAAGAACTGAAAGAATCATAAGATGATTCTTCAATCTGGTGCTGTTGACCTATGTCTCTGATCACAACATTAGGGAAACATTATGTTTTGTGAGTGTCAGAACCACATTTCATGCATATCATTGGTCCTCTTCCTTCCTGCTTGACTTGTTTGCCTTTCTAAACAAAGGCTTCTGGCTTCTTTCCTCTATTTTTCTTTGAAGCTTCACCTTGTGGACATCTGGAGTATGTATGCCCATTTTTTCCACACAACCAACAAGTAAGTTTTATCCATTTTTCTTGTTTTGCAGAATGCAGATGTATATCTGAAGGATTGTAGTAATGTGTTCTTGGAACATATTTATAATATCCCTTTTTCCTCCTGGGAGATTGGCTTTGTTTGGGATATTTCCTTCTATCCTTTGGATAATTTCTTTGGTTCTTCTAGAAAGTTTCTTTGAAATCTCTTTTTGCTCTTTTCTTATATTTTCTTCTTTTTACCAAAGGATCATTTGCTGTTAGTCCATACTTGCTGCAAATGGACTTTTATCTGGTAATCTGGAAAGTTTTTCCAGAGATTTGTTTACCTTTGAGCTGGTGCAAAGACTTACCAGTGTCTTTGTAATATGTGCATATATCTCACTCCATGTATATGACTTAAAAGGTAACTAGAAGACTTCTTGTAGTCTAATGTAATCTACAAATCTGGATGGCAAGGCTGCAAGATATACCTGTTTCCATAACAGGTTCTTTGAATCTTTGACTTCATATATCCTCTGCATCCAATCTCTATGGAAGTATTTGAACTGGGACATTTTGTGGCACATCATATTCATTTGAATGACTTCATTTTTGTCAGCAATTTCTGCTTCATTTCCACACTAATGTTCAAGGATCATTGGTTTCAGTGCTCCTACATATTTCTAGTAGTAGTGCCATCAGGATTGTGTATAACATCTCCGTTCTCATCTTTAAGAACTTCTGCTTCCATTTTTGTAATGAGATCTAGAGAAGATTTTGTCTCCCACCACTTGAGGAGTGTTCCTGTAAAACACTGGATGATTTTCCCGCATGCATCAATTTCACTCTTTCCCCTAAGACACATGAGCTTATATTTTGTACACATCATATCAATCATTTGCATGATTTGGCCAACACTCATGTTATCTATATTCCACTCTCTGTGGGATTCTGGGAAAAAGGTATGTGCTTCAGGAAGTTTACCTTTTCCTTTAATGTCAGGTGCTGGAAACCTGGTGAACCTATGCTCAAGAGGTTCATAAATAGGAAAGGTCTATGTATCAAGACCTTTCTGTTCTTTTTTTGCCTCTTCATCCTTAAATAAGGATGCAATAGTTATTTTTTTTGTAGCCTCAGATTCTGAAGATGTGGCTACTTCCTTAGGAAACAATGTTGGAAACCTGTTAATAGGTTTGACAGGATCTTGAATCTTTATGCTTCTCTTAACAAGAAAGGAGTTTGGCACTGGTCTTTCTGTTTTAGAAAAATTCATCTTTTCAACTTCAGTTGCTAGACCAAAAATAAGACTTTTAGTTGTATCAAGGTGATCAACTAACTTTTCTTCTACTCCTTCAATTTTTGATAAAGATTCTCTAGCATATGATCTAATAACTGAAGTATCATGCTGTGCATTATTTAGACAATTATTTACATCATTAATTGATACTTGGACAGTATCAATTTGTTCTATGACCTCTGCTGATTTGGCTACATTGATTTCTAAACCTTTTATTGCAATGTTTGTCCAGTTCAATTGTTCACTGGCCTTTTGTATTCTTCCAACAATGCCTAAGGCATTGTCACCTTTTTGCACCAGTGGGATGGCTTTAGCTGCATTTTGATTTTCTCCAATAACAATATCTTTGAAAGGAGGAAATGTTTAAGGAGTTTCGACTTTTTGTGCCATCTAATGCAGTCCAAGCATGCTTATTTGCTGAAGTGCTTGTAGAACCAGTAACAACATTTAATGGGGATATATTTTCTTTCCAAGAATAGAAAGATATCCATGTATTATTCATTTCCATAAAATGTTTCCAATCTTCAGCTAATTCTTTCTTCCCTTTGGGAGTATAATTTTTATCAAATTCATCTGCCTGTGGATTAGTGTACAGATCCTAATTTAACATTGCTTTCATCCATTGTGCACTAATTTCATATTTCAGGCATCCATCCATGAGGGAGAAGAATTTGTGCATTTCCATCACTGCAATGTTTTTGCAGTCATCAGGAACTGGGCGAAATCTGCAATCTGGTATGAGGCAATTTTCTTGCTCAAGGTATCCTAGACCATATCTAGGTTTAACAAGTCTCATTAAGCACATCATCTTAGTCAGCCTTGGATCTTCTCCTTCTAATGTCACAATCTCATCCATCATAAGTACATGATCAGCATCCTGCCCCGAGGGAAAGGAATGTCTGAGAATTTGGGATTTGGGCATGGATTAACAGATGTTGAAGGAGGAGCTATGCCAGATCTGGGGTTATGGTTGGCATGGAGTGCAGTTTCAGCAAGTGTAAGTAGATTGATACTTTCTTGGCACTCTAGACATTTGACCTCTAAAGAAGAATAATTTACAAGCTGTGCTAACTCAAATAAAGAATTATGTCTACAAGAGGAAGATGAGCTGGAAGAAGCAGTATCTATAGTTGAAGGGTCTCTGTAGTATTTGGACTGTTTACAGGCGATGTTAATACCTCGGTGATCAATGGTGGATCTCCCAAGAAAATATACAATTGCAGAAGATAGATTTTCTGTGATATCAGCTGAGGTGATTTTCTTTGGCATAAGGGGCTTAGGATTATTCACTACCAAGTGTTCGAGAAATGTCAAGTCTTCCCAACGGATTGTTTTCTGATTTTTAGGATCAGTCAGTACAACAACACTAGATTTGGAGTCACGACTGGGAGTATGGCGGATGGCTGGCCACAAGGTATTGGTGTGACGAAAACAGCCTTTGGTATGAATGACAATATTATTTCTCTTCTTAAGCATATCGAAACCAGTAGTTTGTATTTGGAGTTGTAGGATTTGATCAATGGTTTCATCATATGTATAGATAGAGAAATTTGAAAAACAGTCAAAATAGATTGGGCCATGAGACAATGGAGCAACAATTCCGTCGATCAAGGAATCAATATACTTATTGTGTGTCAGATCTCGAACAGTGGCTAATACATAAGTATTTGACCCTTGATGGGTTAAAGGGCTAACTCCTATTCTTATGCATCCTAAGTGCAGATAGTTTGTTTTCAGTCTTTTAGCCTCTGCCTGTAACTCTTTAGGATTTAACAGAGAAATAGTCTGGATATTGTCTGAGTTTTCTTGGATTTGACTCACAGACTCTTTGATGCTTATCCTAGTGGCAACTTTTAAATGAATACATAAATATAATTATATACTTCTGAGGGAGCTATAGCAGGTAGTTCCCAACGGGCAGAAGGCTAAGGTTCTTCATACTCAAGTTCAGCAGAATTTAAGACACGACTAGAACTTGTAGCAAACATATCTCTCAAAGGATTTTCTTTAGCCTTAGACTCTCTCTCTTCTAATTCACAGAAAGAAATAGATTTTTGAAATGTATCCATATGAGTATAAGATTTAGAACACCAACCTTCTGAACCAGACATTACTAGCTCTGATAACAATTTTAAGCAGGGTCTTCTGTCACAAGCTTGCTACATGCTGCGTCTCTTCATTTGCCTTCGATGGCCAACTCCTAGTGAACTAGTGGTGAACCAGTGGTGAACCTACTCAGAACTTTCACGCTCTCGCGTCCTCAAAAATGGCTTCCTCGCCTAACAATGGCCTTGGCGTCCCTTCGTTTTTTTGGCGAACTTCTTGCGAACTTCAGATGAAAGCTCAAAGACAACTACTACCACAACAGACAATGTAAATGTGCAATGTACTCAATTGCAGAATGGTATACTCATATTATTTCAGAATGTATTTTTGGAAAATATTATAGAGAGATATTCCTTATCAGAGATTGACTATCTTCACATTTATCGGACTTTATGTCGTTTGCAAGGAACAAGCAATACCGAAGGCTACCTGGCGAAAGATAGGCTCTGCCTCAGAATATGACTTTGACTCATATACAGACTTGATGACTCTCTAAAATGATTCGGCCACTTTAGGTTCTCACCAGTGCTGAGCACACTGATGCGCAGTCTCCCAAATCACCAATTTTAAGCAAGGGTTTCTGTCACAAGCTTTCTACTTGCTGCATCTCTTCGTTTGCCTTTGATGGCCAACTCGTGGTGAACTAGTGGTGAACCTACTTAGAACTTTCACGCTCTCGCGGCCTCAACAACGGCTTCCTAGCCTAACAATGGCCTTGGCATCCCTTCATTCTTTTGGCGAACTTCCTGTGAACTTCGGATGAAAGCTCAAAGACAACTACTACCACAACAAACAATGTAAATGTGCAATGTACTCAATTGCATAATGGTATACTCATATTATTTCAGAATGGATTTTTGGAAAATATTAGAGAGAGATTCCTTATCAGATATTGACTATATTCGCATTTATCAGACTTTATGTCGTTCGCAAGGAACGAGCAATACCAAAGGCTACCTGGCAAAAGATAGGCTCTGCCTCAAATTATGACTTCGACTCATAAACAAACTTGATGACTCTCTAAAATGATTCATCCACTTTATGTTCTCACTAGTGCCGAGCACACTGATGTGCAGGCTCCCAAATTACCTAAGGACTTGAGATCTTCTCGTGATGCAAGCAGATTGGACTAAATGTCCGCAGTTGGAGAGCAGGAGAGGCTCTCGACACAATGACTCTCTAAGACTCAATCTAACTCCGAATGCCTACTCAATGAGCCTTACCCTCATTATATAAGAAATGAGAGGGGACAAACATTACTGTAGGCCATCAGTGCACTGTCTGAAAGGTGGAAGGAATCATTGCTTTCAGGTAACGCCAGGGAAACATCTGCACAAAGATTCCAATTCGGAAAGGTGGATGGAATTATTGCTTTTGGGTAATGCCAAAGTGACATCCGCACAAATATCTCAGTCCAGAAAAGTAAATTCTACATAAAATTATGACAAGGTGGATACTTTTTATCAAAGCCCACAAGAAAAATAATCCCGACAAAACAAAGTTGATACTTTTTCAAAAGCCCATGGGAAAATATGATACTTGAACTATTTACACAGTGGAGGCTTTAGTACAGCAAAGCCCACGGGAAATTTGGCCATAATTTAGCCCTTGTGACTGGTACTCATTATTACAATATGGATGCTTTTTACGGAAAGGCTATGCGAACCGTCAAAACACTGTCAGTCTAGGGAATCTATCCCTTCTATACAGCTGTTCATCCCATGATTTTGTATATATCTTGTGGACAACCATTGGTTTCCCTAGAACAATATGGTATTGTACTTTAGTTATAACAAGCCACTCCAAATGCTCCCACATATATTCTTCGAGTGAATTATTATAAGGAGATGACTTATAAGTTGACCATTCACCTTCTGTCATGTCTTTTACAGTTATGTAAATAGGGTGAATGCATTCTTCAAGGTGTTGTTCAATACATAGATTGCAATGGCTTCTGCAATACTGCTCATGCCATACTAGGTCCATTGTGGTTCTACTAACACCATAATCAGTCCACCAATCTCTGAACCAATGACATTGCTAATACCCTTGATAATGGCCAATGGTGCTGAACTTTAATTTTGTGTAGTGTGTCCCTACCTTGTCATCGACATTGAGGAAGTCGCACCAAAGCTGTTTATAATCTACAAAATTGTATACCGTGTCTGGAAAAATGATCTTTGGGTCATTTCTTGGCCATCGGGCAGCAAGCTGTGACCGAAAATGTCCTGGCTCATTCCAGAGATCTCTTGTTCTGTATATGCAGACATATCTTTCATGTATGCCCGTGCTAGGTCCTCCATGGTACCAAATGGTGGAAATTCATGAAAGTTTTGTTCCAAAGCTCGTCATGCAATGTCAGCATTTCTTCATGAATTATCATAAATCATATCATGAATCCACTTGCTCCCTTTAGTGTACAGTTTCCTTTCTGGTACAAAGTGTTGGATGTCAGTGTGAGGTTGCAAGTTGGCATCCAGTACTTTTGTATTTTGGAGCTGCCAAGTGGGCTTCCAATTTCTTTTATATTCTTCCCAGTCTTGGTCATCTGGGATAGTCCTTAGTACTTCTTGTCTTTTATTCTGATCCCACTCAGTGATTATCATCATGACATGGTCTGGAGCTTCAAGATATTCCCTTCTAAGAAAATCAGGGATACTGTTTTCTTCACCTTTAATGTGTTCCACTTGAAAATCAAAGTTTGCAAAAAGAGCTTGCCACCTGGCAAACTTGGCTTCTTCGGCTTTCTTGATATCCTTTGTCAATACTTTATGCAAAGCTGATGCATCAGTTCTAAGTAAAAAGGATTTATTAATAAGATATACCTCAAATTTATTGATGCAGTTCCATGCTGCCTTGATCTCTTTTTCTATTGTGGAGTAGTTCTGTTCAGCTGGATTCCATACTCCACATGCAAAGTGAACTATTTGTTCATCATTTCCAACCTTTTGCTTTAAAATTCCTCCCCATCCAAAAATACTTGCATCTAATTCTACAATCTTATATGCAAGATCATCAACAACATATAAAATAGGTAAAGATTTTACCTTGGCCTTTATGTTCTGAACTGCTTTAGTATGGACATCTGTCCAATCTGGAGGTTTCTTCTTTAGCCTTTTATTTAATAATCTTCTATCACTTGCACAATCCTGATAGAAGTTGCTGATATAGTTGAGGCAGCCTAAGAATCTTTGCAGTTGATTCTTATCGGTTATGACATCTGGAAACTTGTCTGCAAACTCTAGTGCATGCTTCTGTAGAGAAATCTGGCCATTTCAGATTGTGTGTCCCAAAAACTTGATAGTGGTTTGAAAAACCTCTATCTTCTTTTTACTAAACACTAAACCATTTTGCTTAACCAAATTCTTAAAGATATTTACATGCTTTAGATGGTCTTGAATATTTTTTGAGAATATCAACACATCATCTATATATACAATAAGCCAGTCAAAATATGGCTTAAAAATATTGTCCATTACCTTTTGAAATTTTGATGGAGAATTCTTTAGCCCAAAATGCATAACATTCCGCTCATAGTGGCTTGCTGGTATACTGAAAGTAGTTTTGAATTTGTCCTTCTCAGAAATGGCGACTTGCCAAAATCCTGCCTTCAGATCAAACTTAGAAAAAATCTTAGCACATGCAATTCTTCTGATTAAATCCCCTTTATGTGGTATGGGATAAGTATAATTGGATAAGACCGAATTCATAGGTTTATAATTAATTACTAACCTTGGGATACCTCTGATTTGTTCAGCTCCCTTGGTCATATAAAACCCATAACAGTTCTAAGGACTGTATGATTCTCTGATCAATTCTCTGTTAAGGAGCTGCTAGATCTCTTTTTCACAAAGATCTCTATATTCCTTGCTCATAGGAATAGCTCGACTCTTACAAGGCTTACCAGCAAATCCTTCTTTGTAAGGGAGCTCAACTATGTGCTGCTTCCTATGCCAAAATTCATTAGGCTCCTCAGAGCAGCATTCATCTTCTATCTATTTCTTCAGATCTTCAATCTTGCTTCTTATCTGGGACAACTTGAGTTGTTCTTCTACTCTAAGAGTATATTTTATATCTTTCAGATCTGACAATCGGGCTTCAGCTCTGTCCAAATCCTACATAGTTTGGACCATTGTTGAGATTCTAGGATTAGAAATATATGGAAGCTCAATTTTCTTCCTCGTCCCTTTAGATGTGGGGATTGAAATGAAATAACCAGCTTTTCCTCCTTTAAGCCTGAGTGAGCCATCAGGCTCTACTGCTACCAAAAAGACATTTCCAAGTATCCAATCTACTGGAATGTTAGCTACTGCAAATTTCAAATAGACACAGTGAGCATCAAAACAGAGAGAGACTTTGGGTACTTCATATTGCAGCTTCTTGTTTCCCAATCCTACTACTTTTCTTTCTTTAGAAACCCAATATTTTGCAGGCACATTCTTCATATTGAGGATGTTGATATCTGCTTCTGAATCAAGAAGAGCAATCATTTCAAACATTTGACCTTTTATGCAAATATTTACTTTGACATGATGCTGCTGGTAGGAGATGGTTAATAATCTCATATCTCTAAATCCAAAATTTGGATCCTTAATTCCTTCAAAAACTTGAACTTCTTGGTGACTGCTATATTGAGCAGTATCCCATGATTGATCGTCATTTACTTCTCCTTTAGCCCCCTGTTTTCCTCTCTTCAGTTCTGCAATTTGGGTCTTCATTGCAGAAATTTTTATCTTGAGATTATGAATCTCATGACTTACCTCTCCAAAGTGAGTGATCTCACACTATCAGGTTTCTATTGATGCCTTTGAAATGATTTTGTATTTCTTTCATACGAAGCATCAATGAATAGAAACTTCTTACCTGAATCTTTTGAAGCGTTGGATTTTAACTGATCCATGAATGCTTCAATCAAACGACTCTTCATTTCTCCATCCTCCATGGCTCGTATCTGGGACAGGATCTTTAAGTCATCTTCTTCAGTGGCGACCATGAGAACTTTTTCTTTTGGGGGTTTGAGCTTTCCCCTTCTTCACTAGATTCACTGTAATATTCAGAACCAGATTCATATTAAACTTGACAAACACATTCTTCAGAGTCAGAACATAAACATTCTGAAGTATCAAAATCTGAATATTTCTTTATGTGAGCCTGGAGTCCTTTTACAGAAGAAGAACTGAAAGAATCATAAGATGATTCTTCAATCTGGTGCTACTGAGCTATGTCTCTAATCACAACACTAGGGCAACATTCTGTTTTGTGAGTGTGAGAACCACATTTCATGCATATCATTGGTCCTCTTCCTTCCTGCTTGACTTGTTTTCCTTTCTGAACAAAGGCTTCTAACTTCTTTCCTCTATTTTTCTTTACTCCATTTTTCTTGTTTTGCAGAATGCAGATGTATATCTGAAGGATTGTAGTAATGTGTTCTTGGAACATATTTATAATATCCCTTCTTTCTCCTGGGAGTTTGGCTTTGTTTGGGATATTTGCTTCTATCCTTTGGATAATTTCTTCGGTTCTTGTAGAAAGTTTCTTTGAACTCTCTTTTTTCTCTTTTCTTATATTTTCTTCTTTTTACCAAAGGATCATTTGTTGTTAGTCCATACTTGTTGCAAATGGACTTTTTATCTGGTAATCTGGAAAGTTTTTCCAGAAATTTGTTTACCGTTGAGCTGGTGCAAAGACTTACCAGCATCTTTGTAATATGTGCATATATCTCACCCCATGTATATGACTCAAAAGGTAACTGGAAGACTTCTTGTAGTTTGATGTAATCTACAAATCTGGATGGAAATGCTGCAAGATATACGTGTTTCCATAACAGGTTCATTGAATCTTTGACCTCGTATATCCTCTGCATCCAATCTCTATGGAAGTCTTCGAACTGGGACATTTTGTGGCACTTCAAATTCATTAGAATGACTTCATTTTTGTCAACAATTTCTGCTTCACTTCCAGACCAATGTTCAAGGATCATTGATGTCAGTGCTCCTATAATATTGCTAGTAGTAGTGCCATCATGATTGTGTATAACATCTCCTTTCTCATCTTTAAGAACTTCTACTTCCATTTTTGTAACGAGATCTAGAGAAGATTCTATCTCCCACCACCAGAGGATGTTCTTGTAAAACACTGGATGATTGTCCTGCATGCATCAATTTCACTCTTTCCCCTAAGACACATGAGCTTATATTCTTTATACATCATATCAATCATTTTCTTGATTTGGCCAACACTCATGCTATCTATATTCCACCCTCTATGGGATTCTGGGAAAAAGGTATGTGCTTCAGGAATTTTACCTTTTCCTTCAATGTCAGGTGCTAGATACCTGGTGAACCTATGCTCAAGAGGTTCATAAATAGGAAAAATATGTGTATCAAGACCTTTCTGTTCTTCTTCTGCTTATTCATCCTTAAATAAGGATGCAATAGTTATTTTTTTTGTAGCTTGACATTCTGAAGATGTGGCTACTTCCTTAGGAAACAATGCTGGAAACCTATTAATAGGTTTGATAGGATCTTGAATCTTTATGCTTCTCTTAACAAGAAAGGAGTCTAGAACTGGTCTTTCTGTTTTAGACAAACTCATCTTTTCAAATTTAGTTGCTAGACCAGAAATAAGACTTTTAGTTGTATCAAGGTGATCAACTAACTTTCTTCTACTCCTTCAATTTTTGATAAAGATTCTCTAGCATATGATCTAATAACTGAAGTATCATGATGTACATTATTTAGACAATTATTTACATCATTAATTGATACCTGGACAATATCAATTTGTTCTATGACCTCTGCTGATTTCGCTGCATTGATTTCTAAACCTTTTATTGCAGTGTTTGTCCAGCTCAATTGTTCACCGGCCTTTTGTATTCTTCCATCAATGCCTGAGGCATTGTCACCTTTTTGCACTAGTGGGATGGATTTAGCCACATTTTGATTTTCTCCAATAACAATTCCTTTGAAAGGAGGAAATGTTGAAGGAGTTTCGACTTTTGTGCCATCTAATGCAATCCAAGCATGCTTATTTGCTGAAGAGATTGTAGAAGAAGTAAAAACATTTAATGGGGATATATTTTCTTTCCAAGAATAGAAAGATATCCATGTATTATTCATTTCCATAAAATGTTTCCAATCTTCAACTAATTCTTTCTTCTCTTTGGGAGTATAATTTTTATCAAATTCATCTGCATGTGGATTAGTGTACAGATCCCAATTTAACATTGCTTTCATCCATTGTGCACTAATTTTAGATTTTAGGCATCCATCCATGAGGGAGAAGAATTTGTGCATTTCCATCACTGCAGGATTTTTGCAGTCATCAGGAACTGGGCGAAATCTGCAATCTGGTATGAGGCAATTTGCCTGCTCAAGATATCCTAGACCATATCTAGGTTTAGCAAGTCTCATTAAGCACATCATCTCAGTCAGCCTTGGGTCTTCTCCTTCTAATGCGACAATCTCATGTATCATAAGTACATGATCAACATCTTGCTCATGAGGGAAAGGAATGTCTGAGCATTTGGGATTCGTGAATGGATTAACAAATGTTGAAGGAGGAACTATACTAGATCCGGTGTTATGGTTGGCATGGAGTGCAGTTTTAGCAAGTGTAAGTAGATTGATAGTTTCTTGGCACTCTGGACATTTGAGTTCTAAAGAAGAATAATTTACAAGCTGTGCTAACTCAAATAAAGAATTATGTATACAAGAGGAAGATGAGCTCGAACAAGCAGTATCTGTAGTGGAATGGTCTCTATAATATTTGGACTGTTTACAGGCGATGTCAATACCTCGACGGTCAATGGTGGATCTCCTGGGAAATGATATAATCGCATAAGATAGATTTTCTGTGATATCAGCTGAGGTGATTTTCTTTGGCATAACGGGCTTAGGATTATTCACTACCCAGTGTTTGGGAAATGTCAATTCTTCCCAACGGATTGTTTGATGTTCTATTTTCTAATTTTTAGGATTAGTCAGAACAACAACACTAGATTTGGAGTCACGACTAGGAGTATGGTGGATGGTTGGCCACAAGGTATTGGTGTGACAAAAACAACCTTTGGTATGAATGGTGATATTATTTCTCTTCTTAAGCATATCGAAACCAGTAGTTTGTATTTGGAGTTGTAGGATCTGATCAATGGTTTCATCATATGTATAGACAAAGAAATTTGGAAAACAGTCAAAATAGACTGGGCCATGAGACAATGGAGCAACAATTCCGTCGATCAAGGAATCAGTATACTTATTGTGTGTCAGATCTCGAACATTGGCTAATACATAAGTATTTAACCCTTGATGGGTTAAAGGGCTGACTCCTATTCTTATGCATCCTAAATGCAGATAGTTTGTTTTCAGTCTTTTAGCCTCTGCCTATAACTCTAGGATTTAACAGAGAAATAGTCTAGATATTGTTTGAATTTTCTTGGATTTGACTCACAAACTCTTTGATGCTTTACCTATTGGTAGCTTTTAAATGAAATATAGAAATATCATTATATACTTCTGAGGGAGCTATAGCAGGTAGTTCCCAACGGGCAGAAGGCTGAGGTTCTTCATACTCAAGTTCAGCAGAATTTAAGACACGACTGGAACTTATAGCAAACATATCTCTCAAACAATTTCCTTCAGCCTTAGACTCTCTCTCTTCTAATTCATGGAAAGAAACAAATTTCTGGAATGTATCCATATGAGTATAAGATTTAGAATACCAACCTTCTGAACCAGACGTTACTGGCTTTGTTACCAATTTTAAGCAGCGGCTTCTGTCACAAGCTTGCTACTTGCTGCATCTCTTTGTTTGCCTTTGGTTGCCAACTCCTGGTGAACCAGTGGTGAACCTACTCAGAACTTTCATGCTCTCACGGCCTCAACAACGGCTTCCTTGCCTAACAATGGCCTTGGCATCCCTTCATTCTTTTGGCGAACTTCGGATGAAAGCTCAAAGACAACTACTACCACAACAAAAAATGTAAATGCACAATGTACTCAATTGCAGAATGGTATACTCATATTATTTCATAATGGATTTTTGGAAAATATTACAGAGAGAGATTCCTTATTAGAGATTGAATATCTTCGCATTTATCAGACTTTATGTCATTCGCAAGGAACAAGCAATACCGAAGGCTACCTGGCGAAAGATAGGCTCTACCTCAGAATATGACTTCGACACATATACAGACTTGATGACTCTCTAAAATGATTCGGCCACTTTAGGTTCTCACCATTGCCAAGCACACTAATGCACAGGCTCCCAAATCACCTAAGGACTTGAGATCTTCTCATGATGCAAGCAGATCAGACTGAATGTCGATAGTTGGAGAGCAGGAGAGGCTCTCAACACAATGACTCTCTAAGACTCAATCTAACTCTGAATGCCTACTCAATGAGCCTTACCCTCATTATATAAGAAATGAGAGGGGATAAACATTACTGTAGGCCATCAGTGGAATGTCTAAAAGGTGGAGGGAATCATTACTTTCGGGTAACGCTAGGGCAACATCTTCACAAAGATTCCAGTCCGGAAAGGTGGATGGAATTATTGCTTTCGGGTAATGCCAAAGCGACATCCACACAAAGATCTCAGTCCGGAAAAGTAAATTCTACAAAAAATTATGACAAGGTGGATACTTTTTATGAAAGCCCACGAGAAAATTAATCCCGACAAAACAAAGTGGATGCTTTTTCAAAATCCCACGAGAAAATATGATACTTGAACTATTTACACAGTGGAGGCTTTAGTACAGCAAAGCCCACGGGAAATCTGGCCACAATTTAGCCCTTGTGACTGGTACTCATTATTACAATATGGATGCTTTTTATGGAAAGCCTATGTGAACCATCAAAACACTGTCATATTAGGGAATCTGTACCTTCTATACAGCTGTTCATCCCATGCTTTTGTATATATCCTGCGGACAACCATTGGTTTCCCTAGAACAATCTAGTATTGTACTTTAGTTAGAACAAGCCACTCCAAATGCTCCCGCATATATTCTTCGAGTGAATTATTATAAGGAGATGACCTATAAGTTGACCATTCACCTTCTATCATGTCTTTTACAGTTCTGTAAATATGGTGAATGCATTATTCAAGGTGTTGTTCAATACATAGATTGCAATGGCTTCTGCAATACTGCTCATGCCATACTGAGTCCATTCCGGTTCTTCTAACACCATAATCAGTCCACCAATCTCTGAACCAATTACATTGTTGATACCCTTGATAATGGCCAATGGTGTTGAACTTTAATTTTGTGTAGTGTGTCCCTACCTTGTCGTCGACGTTGAGAAAGTCCCACCAAAGCTGTTTATAATCTACAAAATTGTATACTGTGTTTGGAAAAATGATCTTTGGGTCATTTCTTGGCCATCGAGAAGTAGGCTGTGTCCGAAAATGTCCTGGCTCATTCCAGAGATCTCTTGTTCTATATATGCAGACATATCTTTCATGTATGCCTGTGCTAGGTCCTCCATGGTACCAGATGGTGGCAATGTCATGAAAGTTCTGTTCCAAAGCTCGTTGTGCAATGTCAGCATTTCTTCATGCATCATCATAAATCATATCATGAATCCACTTGCTCCCTTTAGGGTACACTTTCTTTTCTGGTACATAGAGCATTCGAATATGTGAAAAGTGTTGGAAAATTAAAATTGGAGTATGACTTAAGTATTGGAATATATCTGAGTGAAAGTAATTAACAAATAAGCACAAAAAAATATGTTGAACAAAGAGTTGAAAATTCCCTTAGACCTCGTTATTTTGAATCCATGGTAACTTAAAAAACATATGATTAAAATAAGAAACTAAATCACTTAATTTTAATTTTGATATAATTTAATTTTATTTCAGACCAAGCATTTCATTCTCGTTTGAAAAAAATAGTATGAAATAGAATCATAACCGATCTGGACAAATTTGAATGTTGGC
The DNA here is from genome assembly GCA_000404065.3 of Pinus taeda. Classification (NCBI taxonomy): domain Eukaryota; kingdom Viridiplantae; phylum Streptophyta; class Pinopsida; order Pinales; family Pinaceae; genus Pinus; species Pinus taeda. The sequence goes on along the minus strand of APFE030109705.1, from coordinate 16,030 downwards.
AAATCAATTTTTGAATTTTGACAAAATATAAAATTTTGAACTAAAGAAAATTTGTAAGAAACAAAATGTTATGTAATCAGCTTACAAAATAGAAGAAAAGATAGATCGACGACTTCAAAATCAGCATCTTCGAGGGGGAAGCTTCCTTTACATTACACAAGTGAACAATTCTTGGATGATACAAATGACAAGACCTCCTTTCTATATGTAGGAGTCTAACGGGTCACAATATAGTCAAAATTGACATAACAATAATAATGTAAGGGCACAACAATAACAATAGAGGGCTCCTACAGGGCATAATAATAATAATATGGGGACAACATGGGCACAATAATAACAATAAGGGGATACAGTGACAATAATAATAAGGGAATACACTAGTATTATGCGGATCTAACATGCCCCTGTCCTTCAGAAAAGTGTTGTCCTCAACACTTTAGTAGTTATGGATTCTTCTGTATAAAATTCTCATCCTCCCATGTAGAATCTTTAGAGGGTAAGTTCTTCCACTTAATGAAATACTCTGAAATTGATCTATTTTGTAGTTGTTGAGTTCTTATTTCTGTGTTTGCTTCAGGTTCCAATATGATTTTCCTTCCTCGTCAAGTTCTCACAGTATTGTTTGAACTGGGAACTTGTCACCTATAACCTTCTTTAAGCATGAAACATGGAAAATGGGGTGCACTAAGGAAGTTATAGGAAGCTCCAATTTGTATGCCATAGTACCAATATTTTGCAACACCATGTATGGGCCATAATACTTTGGTGATAATTTATTGTCCTTGTTAGCTTTCTTGAGGGACATTTGTTTGTATGGTTGTAGCTGTAGAAATACCTAGTCACCTACATCAAAACTTCTTACACTGCGATGTTGATCTGCCTGTTGTTTCATTCTATTATGCGCCAAAGTGAGGTTATCCTTTAAGAGTTAGAGAACTTGTTGTTGATGCTCGATGTGATCTTCCACTGCTTGAACCTTATAATTTTCTCTTAAATATGATGTGATGGATGGTGGATGATATCCATAAAGTGCCATAAATGGGGTCATTTTTGTTGTAGCATGGAAGGAAGTGTTATACCACCATTCAGCCAGAGGCAACCATTTGACCCATTGTGTCTATTTATCATATACAAAGCAAAAAAGATATCCTTCCAAACATTTGTTGACTATCTCAGTTTTCCCATCAAATTGAGGATGATAAGATGAGTTATGAGATAACTGAGTACCCAGACAAGAAAATAATTTTGTCAAAAAATTTCCAATGAAAATGGGATCTCTGTTGCTTACAATAATCTTTGGGTTTCCATGTAGCTTTTGAATTGTTTCCATAAATGCAGTAGCAATTGTATTGGTTTTAAAGGGATGAGGTAATGCACAAAAGTGTGCATACTTGGTAAGTCTATCAACTACCACAATGATGACACTCTTTCCTTCGTACATGGGTAAACCTATGATAAAATCCATTAAAACCTCCTCCCAACATTGACTTGGGATGGATAAAGGTTGTAATAGACCTGGGGTCTTAATTATTTCAACTTTATTTTGTTGGCAAACCAAACATACTGCCAAAAACTTTTGAATATTATATTTAAGGCCATCCCAAAACAATTCCTTATTAACCCTGTGGTAAGTTTTTAAAAATCCTGAGTACCCTCCTAAGGGAGAGGTGTGCAATTCCATAAGAATCTTTTGTTTGAGTTGGGAATTCTTACAAAGGTATAACCGATCTTTGTACTATGACGAATCATTTTTGCAACTAAATGTATTAGATGTAATGGGGTCTTGTTGTAACTTTTGAATGAGTTCCCACACTTCTTCGTCATTCTTCCATTCATCTCTTTCTTCACTTATCCAATATAGTTCGATAATATAAATGGCACAAAGCAATGTTTCCATATCCTCACCTTTTCTTGAGAGTGCATCTACAACAACTTTTTTCTTCCATTTTTTGTAGATGATTTCAAAGTCACAACCCAACATATTTGTGACCCATTTTTTCTACTCTTATGAAGATAATCTTTGTTCTAAAAATTACTTAAGACTATCATGATCTGTTTTTACATTGAAGTGTCTTCCCATTAGGCAGGCTCACCATTTCTTAAGTGCATGTCGTATTGCCAACATTTCCTTCTCATAAATAGCTTTGTGTAAATAATTTCCTTTGATGGATGAGTTTTGAAAGCAAGGGGTCTTTCTTTTTGCATTAAAACACCACCAATTCCATTTCCTGAGGCATCACATTCCCCAATAAAGGTTTTTGTGAAGTCTGGCGTAGCTAAGACTGGTGCCTGGCACTTTAAGATGTTCAAAGGCTTTCTTGCTTCTGGAGTCCAAGAAAATGCATCTTTATTCAGTAATGTTGTTAGAGATGCTACTATTCTCCCATAATTCTTAACAAACTTGCAATAATACCCCATCAAACCGAGAAATCTATGCTGATGCTTTATGGATATGGTGATTTTCCATTCCTTACTGGCTTTAATTTTTCTAGGGTCCACCTTCATGAGATGCAATACGACCCAAATATTCCACCTCTTGTACTCCAAAGAAACATTTGGAGATTTTTGCATATAATTGTTTCTCCTCCAATAATTTGAGCACTATATCAACATGTTGAACATGATCCTTCCAAGACTTGTTGTAAATTAGTATATCATTAAAAAATACTAACACAAATTTTCTAACAAAGGGTTTGAAAATGGAATTCATCAAAACTTGAAATGTAAAAGGTGCATTGGTAAGACCAAAAGGAATGACCAAAAATTCATAATGACCCTCATGAGTTATAAATGTTGTTTCCAAAATGTCTTCGGTCTTCATTCTGATTTGATGATATCCTGAACGAAGGTCCAACTTGGTGAAGTAAATTGCTTAATGCAATTCATCCAATAATTCATCAATGGCAGGAATGAAAAAATATCTTTAATAGTTAGCTTGTTGAGCTCCCTATAATCCGGACACATGCGCCATGATCCACCCTTCTTGTGTACCAATACAACTGGAGCAGAGAAAGAACTTTGACTAGGCTAAATTATACTGGCCTCTAGCATTTCTACAATCATATTTTCAATTTCACTCTTTTGGGAATAGGGATATCTGTAAAGCCTGATGTTTGGAGGAACACTTCTTGGAATCAAATGAATAGCATGATCATGATCACGAATAAGTGGGAGGCCTTTGGGAGTCTCAAATACCTTGGAATGATTGTCCAAAACTTTTTGGATATCTGAAGAAATATATGATTTTGACGTGGGAACCTCTAGCAAAAATAATTATGCAATTACACTATGTTGTTCTTTCTTTAGAAGCTTTGTCATGTCGTTAGAGTTGATTATCTTTCCCAGTTTCCCTGTGATACCCCTTAATTCAACTTCCTTTCCTTCTAAAGAGTTTTTCAAGAAATATTCTTGAAAATTAAAATTTATTGTACCCAAAGATTGTAGCCATTGGACTCCTATTACGGCATCAACACCACCCATTGGAATGGAAAACATTGAATTATTCAAAACATATTCTCTCATGGATAGCTTGATATTATGGCACTTTCCAGAGAAATTTATGGTTCTTCCATTTTCAACCATCACTTGATACTCTAATGCAGGATATAGGAAGCAATTCAATTCCTTCGCTATCTTATAATGAATAAAATTATGTGTACTATTCGAATCAATCAACATTATTACCTTTTTCTTCTTTATATGTCCTTCTCTCTTGATAGTTTGAGGAGTGGTTATTCCAACCAATGCATTACAAGATATGGTCATATTCATTTCTTCTTTCTCTAGGCTTTGTTCCTGGTGTGTATCCTCTTCTTTTGGTGTTTCTTGTTCTTTTTCTTCTTCCTCTTCACAACCTATGTAAAATAATTTCTTCTCAGCACACTTATGACCTTTAGTGTATTTGCTATCACAACTGTAACAAAACCCTTTTGCTATTTTTTCTTCCAATTGTTGTGGTTTCAAACTTGTAGGTTGTGGAAGGCTAGGAGCAACAAACACTTCCATATTTATAGTTGTGATTGGTAGGCTTCCTTGTTGCCATAATTTTGCTTTCAATTTTTCTTGCCAACCTGAATGCCTTCTCCAATGAATCAGGTTCCCAAAGGCAAACCTCATGTTGGATGTTATCTTTTAATGTCCCTATGAACACATCAATACTATGCTCCTCTCGAATATCTTTTACCCTTATATTCAATTTTTGGAAGTCCTCAATGTGCTCCACCATTGAACCTTTTTGTTTGAGATTTATCCATTGGGTAAAAAAGGTGTTTCTTTTTGTATCCTCATAATGTGCTATCATTTTTTCAGTAAAAATGGCCCAAGTGACAATTTGTTTACGAGAGCAAAGTCATCGATACCATACAAATTGATTGGGTTCCAAATATAAAGTTGCAATGCGTACCTTTTGTGTGTTTTTCACATTATGGAGATCAAAATATTGCTCCATCTATAGTATCCATGTTAAGGGATCCTTGCCATCAAAATTCCTCATATCGATCTTTGGAACATGGTGGGTCTTCAATCCAATGTTAGAGTCTATGAAATCATGACTAACATTTTTTTGTTCTCATCATGAGTTTCATCTACTACCTTTTCGCCATTAGGAAGCATTTCTTGTAGCAACTTTGCCAAACCTCCTTTCAAACCTTCCATGTCTTTCTTCAAATATTCAATGTTTACTTCTAAATCATCCATCTTAGCTTCCATGTCATTATTTAAACCATCCATCTTAGCTTCAACACCTTTATTTAAACCATCCATCTTAGCTTCTGCTACTTTTTGTGAGTGAAATTTGTTGCACTTGGTCTCATAATTTTGATATATCATGTTACATTTCTTCCTCTTCTTCATGAGCCATGTTAGATATTTCAGGTTACTTACCAGGTGTTTCCATTTTCTTTCTTTGGGGAATCAATTAATGGTAGTTATGCTTCACTATGTCCTTTGAATTCCTTCAAACTAATTTTTCAAACCAAACTTATGAAATTTTTTAAAAAGACTGCACACCTTTTTTGGCTTTGTAGGAGCACAATATTGAATCTGTTGTATCTCTGTAATTTTAAATATCCAAGGTCTAAAATTTTATTCAATGGTAACCTTCTAAGGCTTCGTTCCAACCCCATAATTCTGATCATGATTGGATTCTCCAAGAAAGAGTTATTCCAAATCTCCCACAATGGTGTGATTATAGATAGGTTCAATAGAGCTAACTTGTACGAAGTTTCACGTGTCCATATTTTGACCTTCATACTTGAAACCGATACATAGAAAACTACAATCTGTCCTTGTTTTGTAACTTTTTACGAAATTTCAATCTGATTCTCAAAGAGAAAGTTATGACGATTTTCCCTAGGTCACCTATTTGAGATATAATTCAGGAGCCTACAAAAACCGTAACTTCCTTGGATGATATCTCCACAAATATAGCGAGACAAGATATGAAATTCATATCTGAGGTTCATCAAGATTTTAGATCAAATAGATTTTAATTTTAGCTTCTGAAACATTGTAGAAAAAACATTATAGTGAAACTCTCACGATGACTTATTTGAAGCAGTGAAACTTTAGAATCCAAAGCTTCGATACCAATTGTTATGCAACCAACTCAGAAGAAAAGATATATCAACAAATTCAAAATCAGTGTCTTCAAGGGGGAAACCTCCTTTATAGTACACAAATGAACAATTATTGGATGATACAAATGAAAAGACCTCCTTTCTATATATAGGAGTCTAAGAGGTTACAATATAGTCAAAGCCAACATAATAATAATAGTGTAAGGGCACAACAATAACAATAAGGGAATACAATGACAATAATAATAAGGGAATACACTAGTATTATAGGGACCTAACATAAAAGTAACTTCCCAATTCTTGAGAAGACAAAATTACAAAATATTTAGGAAATTGACCGGAAATTTGGCAAATATATGGTAAACAAGAGCCACTTAAAGACATCAACAAATTTCTTCGATAATAATGAGAAATCTGTAAGAATGTTTAAAGACATACAAATCCACATTCAAATGGCTAAAATTTTCTAAGATCAAACATATTTTGTTGTAAGAAGAAAAACTTGAAAATTTCCATATAATTGGAGACAATGTCTTACAAAAATCATTTAATTCACAGGCTTATATTGTAGAAATTCTTATTGTAGATCAGCGGATTATGCAATATACTAAAGAAAAATACAAGATCTACTTCTACAACAAACTTGCAGAAGCTTAATCGAATATGAACAAGATCAAATAGAACACATATAACTGAGAATGATAAATCAATCACACATGAACACAGAAGAATACTTTGGGGAAAGCCTCATTTAAAAACCTCGATCTCTGTATTATCATACAAGTGGAAATACATTCAGATTACACAAAGAATCAGCTCACAAGCTATCATGCTCTCTCTGCAATCGAACAATACAACTCACAGACTGAATAGACACGAGATATGCCTTCCCTCAGCCCTCCAAGCCTCTTATTTCCTTGCACAATTTTCCTTGGGGTCCAATGCTGCCACCTGTGTGAATTGGCCTCATCACACACTCACCAAACCCAAAAGTAACTGTGCAATCTCCAAGGAATGAATTCCCTCTGCATGCAAGAGATATCCTCCATGGAATATTCCTACAACTAATAGTACACTGTCCCATTATTTGATCTCAACTGGGTCTCTGTCTGAACTAACATGCATGATTTATTTATGAGAGAATATTCAGTTATCTAAAGTGCAGTAGTTACATGCATGCATGCATTAACTAACTGAACTCACAGTTAGTTCAACAAACTATTTGAACTAATCTAACTGGACGTAACTCAATTCACTGAGCTAACTAATTACAACTCAAATTACAACTCATCCTTATCTCTTTAACTAAGGGATAAATTCCTCAATTAATGGGATAACTATTGCATGTCCTCACATAGACTTCATGTTTCATTTTCTACAACTAATTAACTCAAGATGAATTAATTAATTATTTTACAAAAAGCTGCTAAGATCAAATTTGAATTTTACTTCTCTATTTTAGTTCAGTGACTAACTAAAAGAGGAAGGTATTCCGAAATGTTATTTATGGCAGTGCCATTTTTAGCACTTCTCTATTTAGCATTTCTTGTTGCTGCTTTCAATGCTCCTCTCAACAAGAAAGGGATTATCAATAACCCCAATCCTGTCTCTGTGGAACTCGAACTTACATTTTGACAATGCGTTAGTCAAAGTATCTGCATCCTGTTCCTCGGTCAAAACAAATAGCAACAACATGATCGTCTTGACCACATAATCTCGAAGATTGTGATACTAGATATCAATGTGCTTAGACCTGTCATGAAAAACTGGATTCTCAAGGAGTTTGATACAACTCTAATTATCACAGTAGATCATAGTTGGATCCATCCTTTGATCAAACAATCCCACTAGAATCTTCCACATCCAAATGGCCTCACATGTAGCCTGACTAGCAGCCATGTATTCAACCTCTGTTGAGCTAAGTGCAACTAACCTCTGTTTCCTATTGTTCCAAGAAACTATAGTTGAACCAAGGTTGAAGATTCCTCCAGAAGTGCTCTTTCCATCTAATGGACTCCCTACCCAATTCACATCTGTGAAGCCCTGAAGCTTCACTCCCTCTGTCCATCTATGCCACAATCCAAATTGAGATGTGCCTTTGAGGTATCTCAGCACATGCCTCGCTGGCTTCCAAAATAGTTTGGTAGGCTGAACCATAGCTTGAATCAACTGGTTCACCACAAAGCATAAGTCTGGTCATGTGTTCACTAGAAACATAAGTGAACCCACAAGCTACCAATAAATAGTAGCAGCTACTACCTCACCTGAAGTAGCATCCTCCTTCCTCTAGTTCCCAACTAGAGGAGTCTACATGGGCTTGCACTTCTCCATGTGAAAGTGCCTGAGTATCTCATTAGCATACTTGCTTTGAAACACAAATACTCCCCCATCTTTTTGCCACACCTCCATGCCTAGAAAGTAGTGCATAAGACCCATGTCCTTAATCTCGAACTCTCTTGCAAGGTCCTCCTTGCAAAACTTGATCAACTGATCATCACCTGTCAAAATTAGATCATCCCCATAAAGAACAATGATCAATGGCTTACCTTCTACCATGATGTGGTAAAGGTTCACATCTGCTTCACTCTTGGTGAAGCTCAACTCGGTGAAATAATTGCCTATCCTAGTGTACCAAGCATGGGGTGCTTGCTTCAGCCCATGTAGGGCCCTCTTGAGTCAGCACACATGTAACTCACGATCAAAGGACTCAAAACCTTCTGGCTGCTCAATGTACACCTCCTCCTCAATCTTCCCATTGAGGAATGTTTTCTTCACATCCATCTGATGGATCTTCCAACCCATCTGAGTTGATAGTGCAAACATAGATAATATAGATGAGTAACTTGCTACAGGATCAAAGGTCTCATCGTAGTTGATCCCCTCGACCTGTGAGAAACCACGTGCAACAAACCTTGCCTTATGTTTCTCAACACTGCCATCAGCTACCTGCTTTACCTTGTAAAGCCATCTGGAACTCACCACTGACTTGTCCTGAGGTCTTGGGACAACATCCCACACATTGTTCCGAATCATAGAGTCATACTCCTCTACCATTGCATCAACCTAGACTGGTTGTTGCATTGCCTCCTCGAATGAAGAAGGTTAGACTCTACACACTCCCCAACCAGGGCCATGTACCCAGTGTACCGCTTGGGTGACCTCCTCTATTTGCGCTGAGAAGATGGTTGTCCCACATTCTCCTGTGTATCCAGTATCAATCTCTCAACTTCCCTTGAGCGTTTCCGCCCATCTCTAGAAGTCTCAGCATGAGTGGATGTCTCCACTCCCAGATCCTCTACATGCGGTTGCTCCGCGTCAATCTGAGGCTCCTCTTCCTTAGGAACTAAAAGTTCCTCCTTTGCATGCAACTTGAGCTCCCTCTCAACTGATACTCACATGGCATTCTTCTTGTCGAACTTCAAATCCTTGTGTACCACTGTCCTATAAATGGTAGGCAGGTAAACCCAAAGTTGTGGGGTGTATCAATGTACCCCACAAGTATTCCCAACTCAGCCGTTGGGTCTAGCTTCTTTCGGGTATCTTTGGTCAGATCATAGTAAACTGATGATCCAAAGATTCGAAAGTGACTCACATCTAGTTGCTTCCCGGAAAAGGCCTCCATAGGTGTCTTCATTCCCAGTATACGATAAGGCTTATATTCTACAAGTATACTGTTGTATTGCATGTCTCAGCCCACAAATGTAGTGGTAGGCTTTGGTCATCCAACATCACTCGAGCTACTCCCACAATCGATCTGTTCTTCCTTTCGGCCACCCCATTCTGCTGTGGGTTATGGGGTGTCGTCAACTCCTGTTTAATTCCTTCTCCAGCGCAAATGTCCTTAAACTATTGGGAGACATACTCTCCACCATTTTCGCTACGCAAGGCTTTTATTTTCTTTCCGGATTCTTTCTCTGCCAAGGCTTTAAACTCACAAAACCTCAAGAAGGTCTGATCCTTCTTTTGTATAAAGTAGATCCAATATCTACGAGAAAAATCATCAATAAAAATAACATAGTACCTTTGTTTAGTAGTGGAGGCTGTAGAGAATGGTCCACAAAATCTGAGTGAACTTGCTCCAGGATTGCTCCAGCTCTACTATCTCGATCCAAAAAGGAATATTTCACATACTTACGCAAGATACAACCTTTGCATGTATCCATCTGCTCCATTTTTCCCTTTGGAAGTCCGGTCAAAATTTGCTACATGATCTTTAGGGCTCCTTGGTGCAAGTGGCCCAATCTTCTATGTCATATCTCGCCAACATCTTGGCTTTTCTCCATCTCAGCTTTGGAACTCAATGAAGCATAGTCGTCTACCTCCATCTTGTAGAGATTCTTTACTCAAATCCTGATTCGCTTGGTCTGTCCAGTGCTGTTATGCCTCAGGAATACCTTTCCTTTACTAAAGACTACATCACAACCTTTATCTTCTACCATAGCAATGGACACAAGATTCTTTTTTAGACCTGGTACATACTTTACATCAGTCAAGGTGAGAGGATATCCATGCTCCCTCTGAAACACAACTGTACCTTCACCTGAAACACGATACTTTCCATCATTTCCCATCTCGATCCACATCTAGAGATCCTTCTCCTCTAAGGTACTAAGAAGATTCTTGTCACCTGACATGTGGAATGAAGCTCCACTCTCTAGGTACCACACACATCCCACCATGGATGAAACCATGCATTTGATAAGAGAGAAATCCAACTCAAACTGTGAGGCCAGTGCCTCACCATCAAATCCCTTCAAGGATCCCTTCTTGGATTTCTTCTATGGACAATTCGTAGCATAATGGCCCACTTCATGATAATGAAAGCATCACACTTTCAATTTGTCAAACTTCTTCCCACCATGGGAAGAACTAGATTTGGGATGGGACAACTTCTGTTTCCCTTTCCTCACCTTACTCACTAAGGCTAGATTTTCCTCATCATATTGCTTTGATGATAATCCATCTCTAGTGCTTCTTCTTATCTCCTCCTGCATCAGATCCAACCAAAGTTGTTCCCAATCTGGTAGTTTTTCTCTTCCATTAACCGAGTCTTGGTAGCTATGCCAGCTCTTAGGAAGACCGAGGAGTGCAAGACTCACCATGTCATCATCGGCTGTCATGATCCCTACAATTCCAATCTCATCCCTGCAGGTGGTGAGCTTGTTCAGATACGTAGAGGTCGTGTCTCCCTTTTCACACTTGATTTTGTGAAGCTTGTCTTTCAGTGCCATCTTCCTCTGATCGTTGTTGTTCTGATATGGATCTTTCAATGTTTTCCACATAGAAAACAGTGTCTCCTTCCCATGGAGGCTCGAGACAATGTGGTCTCAAAGTCCCTCCAGGAGGATTCTCCTTGCTCTAGCCACACATTTCTTCCATTCTGCCAATTCTGTAGCATTAGCTATTGCCGGCTTGGGGACTTCTTGATCAATGAAGTCATTTAGACCGTTTTCCTCTAATACTACTTCCATGTGATCCTTCTAGGCTATATAATTAAAGCTACCATCAAGGGCATACTTGAGTTTTAAACCACTGAACGCCATTGGTGGAATTGAGTTGTGATAAGAACTTGATTTCTATAATCGGGAACTTGAAACTTTGAACTTCTCCCTTCTTTATATATTATTCTTCGCTTTGATCACCTTTGCTCTGATACCATGTAGAAATTCTTATTGTATATCAACAAATTATGCAATATACTAAAGCAAAATACAAGATCTGATTCTACAACAAACTTGTGGTGTTGGGTGTGGAGCATGCTTATTTAAAGGGTCTTTGTTTCAGCCGGATGTATACCCCAGGAAGTTTTTACACCCCTCCACATGGGGTGGTGCGAGGGGGACTTGTCCTCCCCGTGGGGGTTCAGGGGGGCCCATCCCCCCTGGCTGGGGGGTCCGAGGGCCAACGGTCCCCCGACGAGGGTTTCAAGAGCAGCACCCCTGAAGCTAAAAATAGATGTAAAATTGCCTTGTAAAAGTATAGTAATTTCTAGTCAATCTAGGTCGTTCATTAGGCAGATGATCTGACGGTAGAACTTATGTTTAGTTTAGGGTTTTTTTGCCCTAGAAGGCAACCCCTCTCTTTGTATGAGGGCATTGTATTGAAGCAGTGTAATAGATGTGTCTTCTTTGAGCGAGAAATAGAGAGGTGAGAATGTGAGAGAAAACAGAGGATATTACAACGGATCTGCTATAGGTTGTGTCTCTTCATTTTTCTGGATAATAGAAAGGAAGGACTGGCTGTTCAAGGTGGACGTAGCCCAAACTGGGTGAACCATGTATATGTGTGTCTCTCTGGTTTTATGCATTTTTTGTGTTTATATTTATGCAATATTCTATGTGTTCCATTGCTCTGTAACATATAATTTTCTAACAATTGGTATCAGAGCCGAAGGTCTATTTGGCTGATAAACTCACAAGAAAGAAGGGTTCCTTGTTTGAGTGGGAGCAATGGTGAAAGATGGTAAGTTTAGGGTCGAGAAACTTAACTGCCAAAACTTCTTGCTGTGGAAGATGCAGATGGAAGATTATATGTATCAGAAAGATCTGTACCTACCATTGGGTGGCAAAACAAAGATGCTGATGGGTATGATAGATGAAGAATGGAACCTTCTCGATAGAAAGCCACTCAGAACAGTATGGTTGTGCCTTGCAGCATCGATCGCCTTCAACATTTTGAAGGAAACAATGACATAGAGTTTGATTAAGGCATTGGCGAAACTATATGAAAAACCCTCTGCCTCAAACAAGGTATTTCTTATGAAACAGTTATTTAATATGAAGATGTTGAAAGGTGGATCTATTGCAGACCATTTAAATGATTTTAATACTATTAAAAGTCAGTTAAGTTCTATAGGGGTTAACTTTGATGATGAAGTTAGAGCTCTGTTATTCTTGTGCTCATTGCGAGAAAGTTGGAATGGTTTAGTAATAGCCATTAGTAACTCTGTTTCTATATCTAGTACTTTAAAGTTTGATGATGTTGTCAGTGCTATCCTTAGCGAGGAAATGCCATGGAAAAGCTCCAATGAGACATCAGGTAATGCTTTGAGTGCAGATTCTATGGAAAGAAAAATGGAAAGAGGAAAGAGCTCAGGATATCGCAGTAAATCAAGGAAAGGCAGATCTAAGTACAGATCGGGGATAGTGTGTTGGAAATGCGGAAAGAAAGGACACCTAAAGAAAGACTATATATCTTGGAAGGGAAAAGAAGGAGATGCACAACAAGAAAACAATCATGAAGCAAATGTGACAGGTGAGGTGTTACAAGATGCTTTGATTCTTTCTTTCGAAAATATTACTCATTCCTGGGTGGTAGGTCCAGGGGCCTCATTCCATGCCACACTTTATAAGAAATACTTTCATGACTATGTTCAAGGAGATTTTGGACAAGTCCGTTTGGGTGATGATAAACCCTATAAAATTGTTGGAATGGGTAAGGTTCTTGTAAAACAGTAGAATGGAAACCAATTGCTACTAAAGGAGGTAAGGCATGTTCTAGATCTGAAGAAAAATCTGATTTCAACAGGGTAGTTAGGCGATGAAGGTTGTGTGACAACTTTCAGAGATAAAGCTTGGAAGGTCACTAAAGGAGCGCTGGTAATAGCAAAAGGAGAAAAGGTTGGTACATTGTATTTATGCTATGGTATTTCTAATTCTATTAATGCTTTAACTTCCAAAGGAGAAGATGCAACATTATGGCATCATAGGCTCGGACACATAAGTGAGAAGGGGATGAAAAGTTTTCACTCAAGGAATTTGTTTCCGGGTTTGAAGAATGTTGATTTGGACTTCTGTGAGAATTGCATTTATGGAAAACAGAAGAGAGTCAGATTTCTGAGAGTTGGTAAAGAAAATAAGAGTGAAAAATTAGAGCTTGTGCATACAGATGTATGGGGACTTTCTCAGGTATCATCTCTCAGTGGTTCTCGTTATTATGTTACTTTTATTGATGATGAAACTAGAAAAACTTGGATTTATTGTATTAAGAAGAAATCTGATGTATTCGATACTTTCGAGAAATGGAAAGCTTTGGGTGAGATTGAGACAGGAAAGAAATTGAAGTGTCTCAGATCAGACAATGGAGGTGAATATTGCAGTAAATATTTTGATAGGTACTGTTCAGAGCATGGAATTCGCAGAGAGAAGACAGTTCCAAGAACGCCACAAGAAAATGGTGTGTCAGAAAGGATGAACATAACAATCATGGAGCGTGCAAGGTGCATGAGATTGCATGCAAGATTGCCTTTATAGTTTTGGGTAGATGCTGTAGATACTGTTGTTTATCTAATAAACAAAGGGCCTTCAAGTTCCTTGGATGGTGGTGTTCCAGAGGAAGCATGGACAGGTAAAAAGATAAACTACTCATTTTTAAAGCCTTTTGGTTGTGAGGCCTTTGTCCATATTAATAAAGAAAACAGAACAAAGCTTGAGGCAAAATCAAAGAAATGTACCTTTATTGGATATGGTGTTAATGATTTTGGTTATC